>SMGT01011175.1:75483-87602 GCA_004794575.1 Lanistes nyassanus
TTTACAAAGTGCATAGGAATCTTTTGATTTTTCTGGATTTGGAATCCCAAAAAAGCTTTTGTGGCTTCCGTCTACATTAAACGATTTGCACTGTTGGTTGAAACAGCCGAACGCTTTGCACTGTGGCATGTTGAAGAATGCTTCTAGGGGGACTGACGTCACCAGACCAGACGACAGCAGCGATATTTTGCTTTCATTCGCGAAAGAGTACCACAACATGGCGACGTCCGTGTGCCACTATTAATCGATATTAAAACGTGAATTGTATGGAAATAGTACTGATGCAGCTTGAAATTTATGGTTGACAAGACTCACAATATCAATATCTATGAATTCATCTCAAATTGCGTCTAGGGTTAAGTTTCTCTTTAACAGTACTGTAAAAAAAAAAGTACGTGGCCTCTCCATCCCTTCCATATGGCTGTCACGTGACTCTCCTAAGCCGTTTCTGTTTCTTGACTTTTGGCCTGTACATTTGGTATATCAATTTTTACCAACACCCCAGCCTAAGACGTCGACAAACTCAACTGAAACTCGATCAGTCCCCACTCGCCCTCCGCCATCGGTCATGCAAGCCCACTGCTCTCGCGACTTCCCAGTCTGACTAGAACTGGATGACGATTCATTTGTGCTTGTCTTAAGGTGACCAGGATATATATTATATATCATTGTCTGTCCAGTATATTGTCGGACTCGCTCAACGACCTTTTGTAACCCCAAAGCCAACTAGCTTGGGGGTTCACAGCAGAATGGCGGTTCAGTACAAATGAATGCCCGCTGCTACTCTTTCACACCCTCGTGAAAAGGAAAGCTGGAAAGTTTGGCCAGCGACATCAGCTACTACACAGCAGGATGCCAAGATAGAGCTCGACGCGTTCATAGAAGCGCGCGGTAATGTGCGTGTGCTCTACATTTTGTGGAAAAGTAGTTGATGCAAGCGGAGCTCATCCTGATGATGTACAACAGGGTAATTTACAGACAAAAATTCAAGATAGTAGCAGAGATTTTAAGCGGTGCCTCCCAGCTGCTTTGGGTTGACTCCTGGTTTTTACAAAGTGACTTTAGATTTCAGGCTAGAGGGTCATTTTGACCGTTGGTTTTAAAACTTCCAGAAGCATTGTTGAAGAAAAGTTGCTAAAAGAAGAAGTTGCTAGAAGAAAAGTTTCTCTACATCAGGAAACAGAAAAGAAAACATTCTTTGACACAAAAAATAAATAAAAATAGAAACTCTACTTGTGGGTTTAGAATAACAAAGTAAAGAATATTATACAGTGAGTATTTCGCCGACAAAGAAGACCCCCCTCCCCCCCAAAAAAGCCCACACGCACGTATTATTGTTTGCAAACAAGGAGTTTAAAATAACTGCGATAAGTTTATGCGCATGCCCGCGTGTGTATGTGTGTGTGTGCATTGGGTTTCGTGGTAAGATCAAGCAAATTAAGTTACATTTAAATAAATTCTTTGTACTCCAAATCGATAAACTTTTTTTTTTTTAAATACCTAGCCTGCTGCAAAGTTTAGTTTTGTCTTTTAAATGTAAGGGAGAAAAAGGTTGTGCAAGAAGTTACAAAGAACAATTTTACGTGGTACCTCAACTATAACGACCGCGCTAATAAATACGAACTTATTTAACGACGGGCGGTTGCAATGAGAAAAACGCTGGGTCTTATTAACGACGAGATTCAACCGGCTCACTGTTCGCGTTTTTTCACCGTTCAGTGACCCTCATGTATATGATATGATTCGCACTGTGGTTAAAGAAGCCTATAGCTAAATGTTCAATACATGTATAACTTTCATGCAAAAAAGTTTTGTTCGTACACGAGAGACAGAGAAATTGCACTGAAATGAGTCAAACAATGAGCTGCGTACTAAGCGGAAACGCGACTAGGGGGAACAACTCTTTCTAAGGGACTCAATAACCCCTTCTTGTGGTCAATACTTGTGGGGACACCTTTACTGCTCTCTTCCACGGTCCGCTCCGAAGTTGTCACACAGAATAGCTTTCACCTTTTGTGACCCCGAAAAGTCAGCCTAAAGGACAACGGGTCGCGTTATAGACAGATGCTGCAGACACAGTCGCATTGTTGGTAGGATAAAATTTCCAGATGCGTCTTCCATTAAACATATCGGTTTCAAGCAGCAGATCTTTAAATTTAAACACAGAACCTAGCCCCTATAAAGCTTTCTTTTTCCCCAGTTTTTGTCAGACTCGATTCCCTTCTCGAGGCGAAGCCACAGAGGGTCTTTACGTACTTTTAAGTCTAGTTGCATAGTCCGAGTTTAAAGCCCTGGAATGAGATTTCTAGACCCTTGCGTGGGTGCGAGTATGAAGTTTTTTATTTATTTTTTTTTTGTAAGATGAACCTGGTAATCGTAATTGTATGTCTGTCTGTACATCTGTGTCTGTATGCACAAACGTTTCCAAATGTTGCAAGAGACTGACCACACAGAGACGTCGATCCATTTTTAGAGTATGTGATAGCACAAAAAGCTTATGATGTAAATTAAACTTCTGATTCTACCATAATTAATGCTGTAGAGAGTGGATTCTCTGACAGTAAAAATGATTAAGTTGCAACCTTATATCTATCTCTCTGTGTGTCTGGTTTTTATATCGGCCCATTGATCAGATGTCATAGTTGCAATACTGCCTGGAGTCAAGCAAGCATCCGAAGAAAGCGCGAATGTGATGATAACGACGATCGTTTGGACTACAACAGCCAAAACGAAGAAGATTATAGCTCATCTTGACGAGCAATAAATGCTGCTGGTGATTTAACATAACCCATAATATAACAAAATGAGAGCTGGCACGTGTAAGACCAGCATTGTCTGCTTAGTTATTAAACCTGTGGGTGACTCATGAACCGGAGGGTAGCCTGGTCCGCACAAAAAAGGAAATGTAGTTCTCACACAGGGAACGACACATGTACTGGGGGATTAACCAACCTTCCCGCAGGCTGGCTGCGAAGAAGTAACTGCCTTTAGCCGCCAGGAGATGCTAGCGTAAAGTAGAAGGCCAGGCTCCGCTCCATGAGTCACAAAGAGAAGCGGTCAGTAGAGAGAGAGAGGTCAGATTAGCCACTAGACAAATTAGGAAGGAACTGGTTGCATGGGTAAGCCGGCCACCACCTGCAACGGACTGTAGAAATTTAATAAAACTTGGGACGTGCAGCCCTAGTTGGTCGTCTGTTACGACTGCAGGAGGTACTAGGTAGTGTGAAAGGAGAGGGGATGGCGACGGAAACGTTACAATTACAACAAATGCAGAAAATAAAATCATACAATTTATTTTCATAAAACATGATGTGGCATGAATATCTCTATTTTGTGTAAGCAAAAATCCATTCTCACTGCATACCGAAAGTATTCATTCGTTTCACAACCAACGGGAGGTAGTGTTTCCTTGCTTTAATTTGTCAGTGCCAGGTAGAGTCACAAAATGTGATGAGACCTGTGTTTGATCGACCGCTGCTTTTTCTACACACAAAATGCCACGTATTTACTGTGGGGCTTCGTTGGAAAATTAATAGATGTCCCCTTAAATGTTCAAAAAACGCGTCTGGGCGAATGTTTGGGCGTGAATAAAAGAGGACAGTTGATATTGCGATCGACATAAACCCATTTTACGAGTAGCATATAGTTGACGATAAAATTAGCTAACACAAGCAGAAGAGTCCATGGCGGGGGCAACTACATTGTGATGGTAATAAACATAGTACTGAATCAACATCAACAGCGCAGCAGCAACGCCAGTGTCTCTTTGGTAACAACGTTTTGTTCACTATCTCGCTGACAGCAAGGCGACGAAAGTATTCAGCGTGTAGGAGGAAGCCCATGACCCTTGACCTGACCATGACATTTCTCATGGAGGGAAAAAATGAATGGCAGTGACGTCTTAGCACACGAACTGCAACTGGTGACGTTTATATGCACCTGAAACACGCAAAATAAAGTCAACTGGGTTTTCTATATCTCACCGAAAAACTGGTATCTAGCTTTCCTCAATCTGAGTTCACATTGATTTCCCCTCCCCTGTTTCTCTCGCTCGCTCGCTCTGCATGAAAAAGATGGAACAAACGGAGATACAGGAATGCAAAATTAGCTTATACTATTCACTGACAATAGGAATGTATAAATAAGGAATGTACAGGGGGGAATTGCACTGTAGAAGAAAAGTGATGAAAGAAAGGAGAACTGAAAGAATAGTTGTGGTGGTTCTTCCGTCTCTGCGATGCATTAAATAAATTTACCTCGCCTCGAAAATAGAGATTGGGGCGGGCTTGCATTAGAATCCATTGGCGATGATTGGTCCACCCCCTGCAAACAGCAAACAACAGTCTTCAACGTCAAGAAACTGGAAACACATCGTACATTTTAAACTGCTTTTGTTAGCTTTGGACAGCGTTAGGGACAGCCCTTGGTTGACTGAAAATACGAACAAGCGAATAAAATGCACGTGGCGCTACGTTCATTCGCGTATGTTGAGTACAGTTTGCAGTTTTTTGCAGTAATTTTTACAACAACAACAAAAAAAAAACTAGCATCTACAACTATAAGATGTAGACTGGGGGGGGGGGGTCAGTCTTTCTTTGTCTGTCGGTTATCAAACGTGCTTCCCTCCATCTGTCGCCAGCTCACCTCTTTCTTCCAGAAGACGATTTATTATTCTTAGATCTTGCATCTATTTTCACCCCCCCCCCTTTTGGATTATCGAAGGAAGGAAACAAATAAAGTCATCCTTTTAAGGGAGAGTTTTGTTAGTTGATACAGACGTTTTCTGCTGAGATGTCACTCATCTGCACGTGTCTCCTTCCATCTGTCCGTCCACCCACCCATCCATTTGTCCGTCCATCCATCCGTCCATTTATCCGTCCGTCCGTCTGTCAAAGCATTTACTCAGAAACATATCCTTTGACCACTCACCACCCAGCCCTCACACTCACCACCCAGCCCTCACACTCACCTATGGTGTCCAGAATGCCAGCCCCGTGGTACCCGTTGCCGTTGTCATAGCCGTTGCCGTTGTCCCTGTAACCGTTGCCGTTGTCCCTGTAACCGTTGCCGTTGTCCCTGTAACCATTGCCGTTGTCCCTGTAACCATTGCCGTTGTCGTAGTAGCCATTACCGTTGTCCCTGTAGCCGTTGCCGTTGTCGTAACCACCGTAGTAACCGCGACCACCTCCCACCCGCACGTCGCCGTCGATGTTGGTGATGACGCGGGGCAGGGGGCCGGAGCCCGACAGCTTCACGTCGCCGTCGATGCCGCTGATGATGGAGGGCAGGCCGCCCACGCCCTTGAAGTGGCCGGGGTAGCCGGGGTAGCCGGGGCCCCGCACGTTGATGTTCACATCGCCGTCGATGCCGCCGATGATGCGAGGGACGAGGGGCCCGCGCAGGTTAACGTCGCCGTCCACTCCCGTGA
The DNA here is from genome assembly GCA_004794575.1 of Lanistes nyassanus. Taxonomy (NCBI): domain Eukaryota; kingdom Metazoa; phylum Mollusca; class Gastropoda; order Architaenioglossa; family Ampullariidae; genus Lanistes; species Lanistes nyassanus. The sequence goes on from SMGT01011175.1 coordinate 80,912, forward strand.
TCATCGGCACGGGGGGTGGGGGCGGGACGCCGATGATTGGCGGGAACGGGAAGGGGGCGGGCAGCGGGTACCCGATGGGTGGAAGCGGCGGGAGGATCGGCCCATGGAGCAGCCCGGGTGGCAGGAAGGGATGGCCAATCATTGGTCCTGTTACAGACAGAAGATCACGAAGAGGCATCCGTTAGCGAGAAAGTGTTTTTAGATTTTTTTCAAAAGTCAGCCATGATACCTACATATCTCCTTCCCGTCCTATCTTTGTTGTCTCCTCTTTTTCTTCCTCTCTTTCTTTTCCCCCCTTCTCTCTCTCTTTCTCTCTCTATCCACACACACACAGATCGAGAGAGAGAGAGAGAGAGAGGGGGGGGCAACAGAAGAGAGGAAGAGAAAGAGGAGACAACATAGATAGGAAGGGAAGGAGATATGTAGGTATCACACACACATAGATCGAGAGAGAGAGAGAGAGAGAGAGAGAGAGAGAGAACAGATCAAATAAAGCTCAACAACCAATCGATATTCGAATAATTCGATTTCACTCTCTGAAGATTCTCCTTGCATGTACTCATTTCAAGCACGCAGTAGTAACATCGTTACCTGGAAATGGGATTGGCGGTCTGATTAATCCGATTGGAGGAATTGGTCCGATAGGTAGGAGAGGTGGGATTGGCAGGAGGGGTGGGATTGGAGGGAGGAAGGTGGCGACGCTCTGTGAGACTGTCAGCAAAGCCACGAGACACGACGAAAGAACTGCTCGCACGGCCATTGTTTTCGATCCTGTTGCAACAAATTTATACATGAACATACACAATAAAGAAAAATAGGAAGGAATAAAAAAAGATGTACAGGACAGTCGAGGTATGTAGGAATAATAAAGCATGTGTGAAAAAAAAGAGGAGATGCTGGTAGCGGATAGGGGGAGAGTAGAGAAGTGTCAGTGTGTGTGTGTGTGTGTGTGTACGTGTGCATGCATGTGCACGCGCGCTTCTTCCTTTGCCTGGATGCGTAAGCGTGTGCGTTCGTGTAGAAGAAAAGAAGTGGTACAGAGGAGAATTAGAAAAAGGAAACAGACAAAGAGTCATTAAAATTGTGAAACTCTGTCAACATATCATTTCTAAAACGCTTTTACAACAGTCGTAACTCAGCAGGCAGAATTTCAAACAGTGCAAAACACAATCCTTGCTGTCCACGTTACATACAAACTAAGAATATAAAAGTGCTTCTGCTGGATTGCATAAATATTCACATTTCCTTTAACAAGCACCGAAATGACCATAAATGTTAGAGTGCAAATCAGCTTACAAGTACTCTAATCTATGAGAATAGGAACCCAACTGTGAGGTGAAGGCCAAAACATACCTGCAGGAAGCTAGTCTCACGATGGGCAGTGGAGATCTGACTACCTTGGCCTCTTATAAGCGCCGCGACTCCATAAAATAGCAATGCCGTGACAGGACTAACCGCGAGCGACTACATTAGCTTCAAAGACTTCGGCTTGACAGATACCTGTGGTGTTCTTTGTCCTGTCCCCCTTGTCAAAGGCGTTGAAAAACAAGACAACACAAATCTCCCGGGGTCATGCAATGTCACGCACCCTTTGGACAGTGATCAATCGAGAACACGACTGAGTGTAACCAAAGCAAGATACGATATTATTATTTTTTTAAATTAAACTCGCCACCTTGTTAAACTTATTTCACAGGATGCGAGGGGGTTGGAAATGTTGGGTCTAACATTTTGCGACGTATGCGACAGTATGCGAGGATTGCAGGTGTCTGTCCGTCTGGTTGTCAATCCATTTGTCAATCCGGCTGTCTGTCCATTAACCTGCCTGCCTGCCTGCCTGCCTGTCTGCCTGTCTGTCTGCCTGCCTGTCTGTCTGTCTGTCAATACTATCTCTTTCCTGTCCTTCTCTCAGTGGCTTCCTTTTCTCTCCTGTCCCTTTCTTTGTGTATCCGTGCATGCGTGCGAGTGTAAACACCATGGTGAGCACGTGTCTGGTCTGTAAAAGAGAGTTCCCCCATGGATATGCACTTTACTGGTGTGTACGTGTGAGCAGTTTGGAAGGGTCGAAATCTTGCCAGACCATTACAAATTATAAATCAAGAGCTCATCGGGCCCTCGATTTCTTTCTTTCTTTCGTTTTTTCCTTCTATTCTTGCCGACCTTTTCATATGATAGTGTTGACCTACCTGCATGACCAGAATGCATGAAACATAGCATCATTTGGACCATTGAAAGAAGCGTCACTTCCCACTTAAGACCTTCGCCATGTAAGAAATAACAGTTCATGATTTCATTCCAAGTCGTAAGAGAGAGATTTAAGGGCGGTCAGAGTCGCTCTGGCCGGTAACCTAAGTGGACTGAGCATCTCAGCGGGAGGCGAGGGCGAAAGGTTAACTACATTGTGTTGTGAGTGTATTTAAAGAGCTGAGGAAAAGCGGACACGATCATTCTTGATCACCTTCGTCTTCGGAGGATCTTCATCTTGAGTCGCTTGTCCATGTAGCATCGGCTAGGAAGGTCCGTCCCGTGCTCTCACAGTGACGGGAAATGTAATAAAGTTTGCGAGGAGAAGCGAGACGCCTTGTTGCTGTGTTCAGAGTGGAAGGATGACAGAGCCAACGCCACGACTGCAGTTGTAACCAACCGCTACCGCTCAACCCTGTTACAAATACGAGAGGCAGTCATACAAAACAAAACAAAAACAACCCTGGGCTAGTAGAAATTTCAGTAGGCTAGTGAAAATGTTGGAATTTCCCCATTCTTGTGTAAGAGTCAGCCTGAGATCTGACACTGATCGCGTGTCACCTTTCTGTGCTATATCTTTCTATTTTGCTTTTTACTTGCCAGCATCTTTTCATTGACAGATTATATGTTTCCCTCCTCAACGACAGAATGGCAGGATTTCCTTAGTTTTTGTCCTGGATCGATTACCAGCGGACAAAAAATTTTGTCTTCTGGTTATATTTCTCTGTTTGACGACGGCATGTCTGAGTTTGATTTTCGTTTGATCTACGAAGGCCAGGTGACGTGAGTTTTTTTTAAAAGCATCTATCTGACCACTTTATCATAGCCCATAAAGTGGGAGTGCATGACGACAGGAAGGCGTAGGGAAGGGGGTACAGCTGAATGATGGGACGCATGAACAGATGTCACATTATTCCAAGATGTCACGTGAAGACTCGTTCAGTACAACGAACTCCGAAGTGGCCGTGACCTGGAAGTGATCCAGGCTTGGAGAGAAAAAAAGAGGATTGGATCTCTACAGTCAATATGCTGATGTTTTCCTAAAACCCTAACTATGCGGGTTTATTTCTTGAAGAAAATGAACTGACTGCCACAGGGCTATTGTGTTTGTTAGAAATAGCCCCATAATAGCGACAGGGTTTAAAAAGGGTGAAAGGACAAAATATTCGAACAGAGCAAGTTTTGTACCTCTAAACTAGTGGCATGAAGAAACAAGCGATTTGTTGATAACTGTTACGTCAACTGACTTGACTACTAATGAAAGTAGGGTTAAGAAAGAAAGAAAGAAAGAAAGAAAGAAAGAAAGAAAGAAAGGAAGAAAGAAAGAAAGAAAGAAAGAAAGAAAGAAAGAAAGGAAGGAAGGAAGGAAGGAAGAAAGAAAGAAAGAAAGAAAGAAATGTGTCGGATTCCAAAATAGGATAACCTTACCTCATGTGTTGCAAAATAGTTTCTGTTATACCAGTAAATGTGAAAATATAACATATACTATCACTGTGAGGCCCAGTATTTTAAGTTGTATTCTAGTGGTGCAAGTAACACAAAAGCAATACCAAATAGCGTATATATTAATATTGTGATGAAAACACTTTTTAGGTCATCAGTCTTTCATTCAGCACAAACGCGATGTACGCACAACAGTATTGTCTGTATTTTATGTCCGTTAACTTGGCAGTACAATCATTATATTTATATTGGTACAAGACAATGTTCACCACTGTTATTTTTTATTGTAATGCGGCAGTATTTATATATCGTAGACAACAACATATAGATTTGTGAGAAGTTAGTAAAAAGGAAATATTAAGCAGCATAAGAAACAATCATCTATTTGTTCCAAACTACCGTCAGTTTATACATTTAGTTAGTATTCTAATCAACGTTTTTTATGTTTTTTCCCTCCTGACAGAAATAAAATATTACAATGAGGGGCATGCGTTTCCGAGCGAGCGAGCGAGGGAGTTAGCGCGCGTGCGTGAGTGGGTGGGTGGATGGGTTGATGAGTGAGTGTGAGTGAGTGAAAGCAGCGTGTCCGAATGCCTAGCATGTTAATAGGTTTTGAAAACACACGTCACAGTAACTGCATCCAGTCGAATTTCATACATAGTGTCAAAGGCCTCATTTTGAGAGTTCTGTCACAGTTGGAAGGACGTCTTCACAAGATCGCTTCACCAACACGCAACCCCTCCCCTCATCACACTGTCGCAGGTGTTGGTGGTGGAGACGTGCCACCTACGCTGTAGTACAGCTTGAAAAAATAGTCGAAGTGGCTTTGCCATTCCTTGGGGTAGCTACCTGTGGTGCCTGCAGTAAGAAAATAAAGTTAGCCAACAGAATGAGAAAGGAATCTATACAGTTGAGAACTTTCATAGACGATAAAGCAGCGGTTACGGACAAGAAGAATCTGCGCGCGAAGAACATTTATAGAAGACAACACAACGAGACAGGGTCTGCACACAATTCAGAAAAGACAACACAACAAAACAGGGTCTGCACACAATTCACAGAAGACAACAACGAGAGAGGATCTTCACACAGTTCACAGAAGATAACACGAGAGAGGGTCTTCAAACAGTTTACAGAAGACGAGACAGACTCTGCACACAGTTCACCGAAGACAACACACAACGAGACAATGTTTGCACACAGCTCATAGAAGACAATACAACGAGAAAGGGTCTGCACACATTTCACAGAAGACAACACTCTGAACAGTTACTTAAGATAAAACGGTTGAATAGATCGAGAGTCTATGGGTACGCATATACAAATTACTGTCTGACAACATAGACAAGAATCTATAAACAGAAAGATTTTCAATGAAACGAGACAGAAAATATGATGAGAATCCATACAAAGAATATTCACAGAAGACAACAGTAGATGAAATGCAAGGCGAATCTTCGCATAGGATATACGATATAATTAGACCAAACTAAACAATTATACGTGACAGTATTTCCCTATAAGCATATAAACAATACAGCAAAATGAGACAGGAACCGGTACAGGACGAAGTGCAGGAAGAAACGATCACCTGTTCCGGTGACGGAAGTTCCGGTAACAACGTCAGGTGAAGCCGGTCGTGGCGACTGAGGGCTGCTACGGACATGTGAGGCGCCCGCTCCTTGAAGAGGCTTATCTGGCTGCGTGAGAGGCGCTGGTGTTGCTGCGGTTACGTCAGAAAGCTTTCTGATCTGTGCGCCGGATAAGACGACGTTGACATCTTTTCTTGAGATCTGGGAAGGCGGCGCAAGAATTGTCTCCATAGCTTTGGTCGATAACCAGAGGAGATGCAACACAGGAAAACAATTGTCAGATTTCTTTATCCACACCCACCTAATGCCACAAACAACAAGCACACCAGGGAGCCACAGAGGGTCCATCTTACCATCACTTAGTTTTCAGTGCGAAACGAAGATCTTGGGGTGCCTATTGTCTGCATAATTGATTCATTTTATTAGCGTTTTCCTGTCGTTAAGCCGTGGTGTTTGCGCGAATGAGACATGTAACCTTCATGAGAACAGCCTACCTTGTGTCTGCTGTTGCTGCTGCTGCAGATGGAGCTGCTGGCTGCTACCTTGGTTTTGCAAAGCTGCGAGGCCTTGGAATAGATTTCTAATACCTGTAAAGTACGAATAGCACATATGGCTTCACAGCTTAAAGAAAACTTCCCATGTTCAGGATGATGAGGGACTGACCTCAACATTTTCAGGATTATATTGACAACTGTAACTATAATATCAAGAAACATCTGTGCTATGTCTCTGTGCCTGTGCTTCTCACTAAAATTATTTTGACACAAAGTTTCCATATGTTAGCATTGTAAAAACACAGTGATGGGATCATGATAGGAGTGACTTTATTTTTAAAACATTATTGGATCTCATTATTACCCATCATATTATATTAACGATGATATTTTTGAAACACATTGTCCCCGACTGTTGCACAACAGGACCTTTCAGTTGATACGGCTGAATTCTACTCACTAAGCAGCGATGTCATGTCCTGACCAACTCCGGTCATGCTTACTAGGACAGGGGAGGCAACGCCGTGCCCTATCGAGTTACCGGAGTTTGGAAGGACATAGACAAGAATGGGGGCACTTGGCGCTCCATGGGTTTGAACTCCAGTCCCCAGGTTTGTCGAGATTTGTACAGTGCTGCCGAGGTCTTGTCTTACGGGGCCTGAGGCTGCAGTCACCAGGCTGGGTGGGCGTCTGGTGGCATCTGTAGTGATAACTGTGGTTGTTGTGGTTCTGTTCGTTGTGGTAGTCGCAGGTGTAGTCGTTGTTCCCTCTTCAGATTCATACTCCTCATACTCGTACTCTTCTTCAATCAATCAATCAATCAATCAATCAATCAATCAATCAATCAATCAATCAATCAATCAATCAATCAATCGATCGATCGATCGATCGATCGATCGATCGATCGATCGATCGATC
>SMGT01011175.1:87612-133196 GCA_004794575.1 Lanistes nyassanus
ATCGATCGATCGATCGATCGATCGATCGATCGATCGATCAATCTGAATGTAAATGAACGTCAAATTACAATTGCTTGACTTAAATATTTATAGGTGATTGTGCCATACATACATGCATGCATGCATGCATCCATCCATCCATCCATCCATACATACATACATACATACATACATACATACATACATACATACATACATACATACATACATACATACATACATACATACATACATACATACATACATACATACATACATACATCGGTGAATACCGTAGCCGCAGACTCGACATTTGGGCGCAGGTACAATACAAAATATACCTGTTGTACTGGGGGCAGGTGATTCTGTTGTTTGTTGTGGCCGCTTTGTGGAAGAACTGGCAGACGCGGCCCCGCCAGAAGTGCTATGAGCGACAGAAGGTGGCTGGCTTAAGCTGCCTGAACCTGCATAAAACATAATGTTTGAGGGAATGCTGTAAGTGTTGGTATCGATGGAACTGGTATCGATGGAACCACATCAGCCAACACCACGAGACTGGCTGTGTACCCACGTGACCACGGGTATATTGTCGGTATTCCTGTGTGAGTCCTGCTTGTGCTTATGGGACAGATTGTGAGAGGGGTATGAATGGGCGGGTGGCTGTGTGGAATGGGGAGTGACAGAGTGAGAAAGAATGGGAAGAAGGAGGGAAAACTACAAGTGGTCGCCCTTGGTTAAGTTTATCGAAAGTGTCCGTGGCTATAAGTGTGTGGGTGTGTGTAAACGCACTGGAATACGTTTAAGTTTATTGAAAGTGTCCGTGGCTATAAGTGTGTGGTTGTTTATAAAAGCACTGGAATACGTTTAAGTTTATTGAAACGTGTCCATGGCTATAAGTGTGTGGGTGCTTATAAACACACTGGAGTATCGGAAAAGCCCCCATACTGTCAGCCCTGTAAACCAACCCCACATGCAGAGTACGTGTAGCGGACACAGGATTCGAACTAACAGCTCTCTGTGACAGTGGCCCGCACTCGTTCCCGCTGTGCTACAGATAGCCCTTACGAACAGTTTCACATTAAAATGAAAGTATAAATGTGACCTGATACGAGTAACCCCGTGAAGTGCATTTCCTCTCAGCGTTGTGTACCTTTTCGGGAAGTGATATGACTGTCAGTTATACAATAATTATTGGATTTGCCTCATTTTCTCTGCAGCGGGGAATGGCGGATGAGTCAGAGTTGGTGGTGTCAGTAGTGGAAAGGAGAAAACCCTTTTATTCTTATTATTAACTAAATTTCTATATTTTTAAGCTTGTGGAAAACGAAGATCACAGCGCTTTGTTTTGGGATTTTTTGTCGTTCTTTTCTACTTCTGCTATAAATGATTCTTATATATTATTGTCACAACCACATGTGTCTTTTCGTATAAGAATCCCACCTTTTCAATCTTTGATCTTCTATTTTTGCTACATGGATGCTGAATTTTAAAAATCCCAATGAACACCTTATGAAAAGAACTTCGAACCTGGTGAAAGTGTATCCACGCTACCCGCTTTTATATAAAACAATAAGTCTGCCCATTTTCTACGCGAATATTGCTATTGTTGAAGATCTTGTTCTTGCAGATCTAGTGTAGAGTATTTATAATTTGCACACACTCTAATTTCTTTGAGAACATATCGCGAACAGACGAAACGAGAAGCACAATCAAAGCTGTGAAGAAAATGAAAAGCCAGAAGATGTAACGTGGAAACACTTTTAATGGCACCAAGTTTAGATATTGCAAATTAGCGTCTTTTTTCAGTACTTTCTCCGTACTGCAGGTTTGCTAATAACATGCACGTATATATTTGAATACTACACTTTTTGCCGAAATCCTGCTTTCATTATTTTATAAATTAATATAAATGTAAAGCAACAGGGTAAATATAAAACAGAAAAATTTACTGTTTAAATAAGTTTCTGTAGGTGGCTTTTGAATTATGTATATCAAACAGTTCTTTGCATTCAGTTACAAAACCCTAAAATTCTACGACATAAAGATTATCACCTCTGAAAGATTCCGTCAGCGACGAGTTCAACTGTGATTTTTTTCCAGTTCTATTAAACATCATACATTCAATGAAACATCAGATTTACAGGTATAGATCCAATTAGAACGCTGGCTAAAACAAGAGACATTCTGAACAAATCCTGTTTCCGAATCAGTATGGTCGTGGAAAAGAAAAAATAACAACAGAGCAGAATAATCATTTTAAAGAAGGTAAATAATATTTTTTTTAGATATGACAAGATGGATTTGAATGGGACAGGCGCACGTTAATGTGTGCGTGTGCATGAGTACGTGGGCGCGTGCTTGTTCCACTTCTAATCTTTGAACGAATTGAACATACCATTGAATATACCATCACCAACACAATTAACGACTGAGAAACTTCTAAAACCTTCTTCTTAAATATTAATAAACCTGGGAGAAAATAGTTATTTAAAAACATTGTCTCTTGCCCGAGCCCCGAGAAAGCTAGACTTTATGCTTATAGTACTTGTAGAGGCAGTGATCTTAAAGGACATTTAGAACAATGTTGGAAATGCAGGCATGCTATGTCATCGAGCAAGTTAGCCTCGGTTCAAAAAAGAGACGAAATATTTGAAGTCAGTAAAAAAGATAAAAAGATATGTCTACGTTTTTGCTGTTCTTGGTGGCATCTCATGCAGAGGAAAAGTGTTCATTCTTACGTGTGTATGCACATCCCGTTTGAGCAATTGAGATTCCTAAGACTTTATCATGTAAGAAATCTCAAGGATGTTGATCCAGGGAAGTTGAATGTCTACACATTGGGAATTATGTTTTTGAATTGCAGTAAATTCTACTTGCTATAGCAGCGACTAACGTTTACACCGCAGACTGAGGCAGGCCTCCAACAGCGTTAGAACCACCTGTGTGGGACGTGGGCACAGGGCCAGCAGGCGCCGCGTGTCCTTGTGTGGCGCGTGCAGGATCGCTGGCGGCGGGTGCAGTCCCAGCAACCACTGGGGCGACAGCTGCTGGCGATGGCTGGACGTGACTGCCGGCGAGACCGGAAGGAACAGCTACGACTGCCGCACAGGAAGTTGCCAGAATCCATTTGTAGGAAAAAATATCAGGACAGGACGAGACAAGAAAAGACAAGTGTAGCGAGGAAAAGTGTAGACACGAACCGATGCTCAGATGATGAATTTGGTGATAACAACGACGGCTACATTGATAAGTACAATGTCAGCAACAGCAACAGAAGATTTGTTATTTCATCATCATCATCATCATCATCATCATCATCATCATCATCATCATCATCATCATCATCATCAGTCTGGTGTTTGTGGTCAGTCTTTCCAGTATTTGCGCGCAATCTGCGTCTATCACAAGGAATTGAAAAGGGGGACGTACGGAAGCGGTTGACAGATACAGGTGCCTAGCCATCTGTTTTACCCACCTGGCGTCTGTGGCACTGCTGTGTCGCTAGCTGGTGCCGCTGGGGATCCTGCTCCGGCGTTTGCCTGGGGCGTTGGCATGGCAACGGGACCCGTGGCAGCCGCTGGCGACGGTTGTAGTACCGTGGGTTGGGGAACCGCGTGCTGCGGAGCCTGTGCTGCAGTGGGGACCACCTGAGAGGTCAAGGCTGGGGAAGCTGCAACAGCTGGAGAGAAAGAATTTTTCAATGTGGTTTCTGGCGGTGGAAGCAGATTCAGCCAGTTCTGGGTTATATTTAAGATAAATCGGTCACCTCGTATCGTATCGTATCGTATCGCATCGCATCGCATCGCATCGTATCGCATATCTTGTGTTATCCTGACACTGGGTTTTATTTTGCATCTCGCTGTGTTGTATCATTGTGTAATCTGCGCACAAGTACGGTGTGCCAGTGTGTAACATTACATCTCAAGCACCGCTGCCATAGAAACGACCACCAGTACTTCTGTTTGCAGTTCGTTTCGTTTATTAGACACTCCGTGCAACTGTCTCTATATCCATCCTCAGCGCCGTAACTCCGGCCAGTCCATCGTCCAAAAGCCTAAAAGCCCCCACCCTGGTCGTGCCGGCCTTTTTATACTCCCTAAACTAGGGACTAAGGGTCAGGTTCCCATGGGCAGCTGGGCCCTCCTGCCTGCTAAAGCTTATGCTGTCAATGTACTTGTGTGACTGAGTGCGAGTAGCTCAAAAGAGTGTGTCTGACCTGTCATGCATGTCCACACTAGGCAGTCTGTTTGAGTGCATTGCAGGTCAATTCCCAGCCCTGTCAACTATAGAATGTGCTGTACTTATGTGTCCTGCGTCTATCCACTAAATACCTTACATTTAATATACCGCTTATTACTCATATTGTTATAAGTGTCACAGACAAAATGTGTGCACAATAATTTTCGATGACTTTTGATGACCTTACCAGGCAGTGTGGGAGAGGCACTTGCTGCCGGCTGCACGGGATCTGAAATGATTAAACAGAAAAACAGAGAAATGATTAGGAAACATATACTTGGAAAAAAACCCACATACGCCCTTATGAAATTTATCATGAAAGTTATGAGAATTGCAAACAGAACGCGTGAAAGGCTTGTTTCTGCCTTTATTTCGACCTTATCAAAGAAGCAATATTTCTTTGATAAGAATCTCCTGCCATAACGTGAGTGCCCTTGTCTGAAGGATAGCTAAAACAACTCCAAAGTGCGTCCTTTTTCGCCGAACGTAGTCTAGTGTGATCATGTTCGGCGAAGTAGGACGTACACTAGACTGGTTAAGAACCGTCTTAAGCACTTTAGAAGATGGTATATACGAGAACAAGAATTAACGTAATATAATCAAAAGTCCCTGTGAACAGCATGTCTTGTAGACATATAAAGGCGATGGAGGTTGGGGGCGACGTGAACGGATGACGTCACGACTTACCGGGCGAGTCCGGGCTTTCCATATCCATCCAGAAGGGAAAGCCCCCCATAGGCATGCCCCCCATAGACATGCCGAACACTGAAACGTGAGGGAGAAAGAAAGAATAAATATGGTCACTAGCTGCGCGTCTAGATATACAATCACCTGATTTTACACTCGTAACAACTTGCGTACCACTGGGTTCTTGAAAGCAGGAAAGCAGTGACTGCAGACGTGCGTAGGTGTGCGCGAGAGAGCAATTCGTGATAAGGTATGCGTGCGAATATGAATGTTTTTATGTGAATTTGATACCCGTGTATGGATATATATATATATTAAAGAGAGAGAGAGAGAGTTAGGATATAAACAGGCACAAAAGAGTGTATCGTACAGACGAAAAGGTAGAAAGAACAGAGTTCGCAAGACACTTTGAAATATCGGAAGAAAAGCTTGTGGAAGACAGACCACTCGACAGAAAGAAACAAAGACACTGCTTCATAATTCTCTCTCTGTATATACGTGTCTCTCTCTTGAGATTTTCACGTCGGCTTACTTGGATTCATCGGCATTCCCATACCACCTGGGCTGCCTGGAAATCCCACGCCAGGCGGAGGCAAAGGCATTCCCATAGCACCTGGGTGAACTGACATTCCCATGCCACTCGGGTTCATTGGCATTGTGTCCATCATTGGATAGGGTGGCATTCCGGGAGCAGCCGGCACAACCATCCCGCCAGGCTGGCGTAGGCTTGGTAACGGACTTTGTGGCGGCGTCCCGAACATGGGAGGATGTGGGGGTAGTTGAGCCGGGGGCTGCTGTAAGCACAGAGAAAACCCAGAGGTGGAGGGGGACATTTTCGTGGATGCCACGCGTGGTATTGCGTGATCAGGATTTATTTTGTGTCAGAGTTGCACTGACGACAATTAGCCGCGTATTGAAGGAATCTGAACGCCGACGTTGTGGGGTTTTGAAGGGAAGGGGGTATGGCAGCGCAAGAATAAGTACCTGGCAAGAATTAGCATCAACTGAGTCCAGGAAAAGAGAAAGAACTGGACAAGGATGGCACAAGCACAACTTGTCCCCAGAAAGCATCCGTTGTTCTGTCTACCTACCTACACTACCTGTGAAGATGCACCCTGTGTCTATGTTCTACTGCTCATGTTACGTAATGAGATTTCAATTACCGCTCAAGTGTTTGTTAGTAAGAAGAAATACACAATGGCAAAAATGTTAGCATATTTGCTAAGTACGTGTGAGTTCTCTGTGTGTAAATGTACATTTTGAGTTAGTGTTATTTAGTTTTAAAATTGTTCGTTTATATATATATACACGGCTTTTTTCAGGCAATGAACCTTGTGACCACTCCTGTCTCCTTTCCATACCTGCACATACTGAGGATGTTGCTGCTGCTGTGGAAAACTCGCCTGAACATTTTGGTAAACTGGTTGTTGTGGTGGACTGACGACAAAATTGTTTGAATTCGCCTGAACACTTTGGAAAACTGGTTGCTGAGGTGGACTGACGACAAAGTTGTGAGGAGAGTTCGGTTGAACACTTTCAAAAACTGGTTGTTGTTGTGGACTAGGGACCACGTGTGGAGAATTCGGCTGAACAAGAGGCCCACTTTGGAAAACTGGCTGTTGTGACGGATTGCTGACAAAGGTTTGAGGAGCATTCTGTTGAATATGAGGAGGTCCACTGCGCAGAAGGGGCTGTTGAGGTGGATTGGGAACAAAGTTGTGAGGAGAATTCTGCTGAATGGGAGATCCGCTCAGCAGGATGACTTGTTGATGTGCTTGCTCCTGATAGAATGGCCCCTGTGATACAGCAACTGCTTGTTGCTGCGTCAGTGGGTGGCCTTGAACTTGTCCACCTGTCACAGGTCACAGGAAATACACGCGATTTGATAATAATCTTTATGGGGGAGCTCTACTCCTTGAGGTTAACTAGCAGTCCCTTACGTATTACAATAAATACAACTAAAATTACAAGAAACTGAAAAGACAAAACCCCTTTAAAATAAAAGGCAAAGGGCTCTCCATAAATAACTGTCTAATGTATTGTGGTCATTTCCAAGTCAGATTCGGTGGAGTTATATCTTGGGGTGGGGGGGGGGTATGGGGTGTCAACATCACCGAAGACTAGACCTATAAGCTACACTTCATGTATTTGTGAAATCACAGGAGAAGCAAAAGTTGATGAAAGCATGTAAAATATGTTTCCGGCACAGCTGTTTTTAGGATTTCTATTATTTAAAGGAACATGCAGTTTGTCTGGCACTTCAAGGGAGGAAAACGATCTGCAAATAATGACTTTTGCACATAAACTTTCGCACAATGGTAGGGTTTAAAAAGTAACCGTTGAAAATCACTTAATGTTCCAGTGGCTTTTTCCCCACCACTCTTAGAGCGACTGACAGAAGGACAGACAGATAATAGCCTAGGTAGTTGAGCAGTTTCAGATTGTGATGACATCGTTGGGTGCTTACCCGGCGTCATTCCCGCTTGGTATTCTGGCTTGACGGGGGGCACTACGTTGATCTGAGAGGCGGGAGGGGCTTGATGGGGTGACACGATGCTATGCTGCTGCTGCTGTTGCTGTTGATGCTGCTGATGCTGGAGAAACGTATTTCTAGGGTTAGAGGTCAGATCCGCTCCAGTGACATAAAGTTGTGCCCCAGCAGCTCCCGGAAGCTGATCGTTGTACACAGGACGCCCCGTGTTGTCCGAGTACTGGGAGCTCTGCAGAGTCTGTCGGTTTTGCTGGTGTGGGGCGATTTGTTGTCGTGGTAGTTGTTGTTGCTGATCATATTGCACCTTTGAAATTAAGAAAAATGGCTACATTATTACAGCAGTCTGTCTGTCGGTCGATCGGTCGGTCTGTTGGTCACTCCACTATATTCTAAATGCCCGTAGACTAAGTGAATGCAAAAAAAGCAATAAAAGGTGATGGGAAAATGCGTTGTCGATGACAGCATCCTCATTGACTGATAAGCCATGGTCATGTGACCTAACACGATCGTTACCATTGTGTAAAATTCATAACACCTGCTGCTGCGGCACGGAGTAAGGTGGGCCAGCATCTGAGGGGGGCAAAATCTGCTGCGCTCGCTGTGGTTGATGCGCAATCTGTTGCTGCTGTTGAAACTGTAGCTGTGGTGACCCATCTGCTGAGCAATCAGCAAAAGTACTTCTGGTTCACCAGCAACTTAAGTCAAGGAACATCCGTTCGATATAAACCAGAGTAAGTCTAAGCACTGCTCTTTTGTCGCCACGAGCCCAATAACTTTGGTCTTTGCATATTTCCGCGCGTAACTCTTATACAGAAATAAATGTAATTTTATATGGGAAACTTTTTCCGAGCTGGCTCTTTTCGGTTTACTGAATGCAAATCACATCCTACTTTCTTCGATGTCTCAAACAAACAGGAAAACCAATCATAGACTTTTTTAATTTAAAAAATTTAACATTACCTTGAATGTTAAGGTCATTTGAACTGAACTGTTGTGCTTCGTTACTGTGAGAGAACGCGGTTGGCGAAGCTGTGTCACGTGATCTGGCATGAAGACTGATCTGTCCCGATGCCTGGCTACGTAAGCTGAACCGACAAAACGATAAATAGGACAACGTCACCGACAGGGAGTACCCCTCATAAACGCACGCACGCACGCACGCACGCACGCACGCACGCACGCACGCACGCACGCACGCACGCACGCACGCACGCACGCACGCACGCACGCACGAACTTACACAACCTTCAAAGGCTGGTCTTCTTTCCCAAACTACTGCAAACACTCCAGAACGAGCTAAACACACGTTCGTTTTCATCGCAATTCAGTTAGGTAAACTAAGGTAAAATAAGGTAAACTAATACAGCACGTGGCATCCCTGCGCGGGTACAGATAACAGAAGACAGACCACAATAGCTGAGACGAGATGAAACTGAGTTCATAAGGAATGCAACTTTACATACAATATCTATATAAAACTCACTCTCACAGAAACGCACCCGCACATGAAACACATGAAAACACACACGCACGTGAACACAGACACATACCAGCACAGATTACCTGCGTCTTCGTCGCAATGGAAAAAACTTTGTTATTTATAACACACCTGACCAATTGTGGACGTGGGAAACGTTCTAAACCAGACAGACCAGCTTCTGGACACTCTGTCCCCTCACCGTGACGACTGATGCGTGCCGTGTTGTTGGTGCTGTTGCGGTAGCTGCTCCTGCCGCTGCGGTGTTTGGTGCATGGGATTCAGCTGACCGCCATCACCGCCAACTGCCACCCCTCTCGTCATCGTCGTTCCCGTCGGGCTGCGGGCGAAGGGATCGCCGGAACTTCCGCCCTGACCAACGGAAGTTCGGACAAAAAATCCATTGTTGACTGCAGCGGGCCTCCGTACGCCTACCGTACCTATCCGAGTGTTAGTGCTTGACAGGAGGCCAGCGTTTCTTGCTGACGACGTGCCTGTTAGACGAGGCAAACAAACATAAAGAGAAGAGGAAAGGATCGAAGAAGAAGAAGAAAACGAGGAAGGCAAGAGGAAAGGATCGAAGAAAAAGAAGAAGAGAAAAAGAAAAAGAGGAAGACGTGGATGAAGAGAAGAATGCGAGTCACTTAAGGAGGAACAGCATAATACGCCATTTTCAAATGGTTCTAATTACTTCATCATTTAAACATTGCGACAAAAATGTCTGATCTTCTTGTGTCTACAATCGTGTTCACTTTCGTACATTCGATCTCACAGGAGGAAACTACACTAAAACGCTCTGCGCAATCTGTTTTTCCATTCCAGTTTATTCTATTCCAGAGTCACCTCTAGTTTTTTAACATTAAAATACATTTTGTAACTATCCTACTGTACCCTTGAAACGAAGACAACAGTACAGGAACCGTTGTGCATGAAATGTGATAAACCAAGATGGATTTTTGCGTGTACCCACTTAATGCACCGAGAGACGACAGGGATGATAACAGAGCTCTTATGACGTAGATATGACGCACTTGTTTTTTCTTAAGGCAAAGAGACAACAGAGAGCGATGGTTTGTCCTCCCCAACCTGTCAGGAGAGAGTTATGCATCGTTCTCAGAAGGTCTATCCCATTGGGCCACGGTTCCTCAACAACTCATCAATCAAAAAAAGTCTTGAAAATGTCTGACTATAGGAACGCACTCGAGAGCTGTAAATGTTGTTGTTGCTGCTGCTGCTGTTTTTGTTGTTGCTGTTGTTGTTGTGGTTGTTGTTTGTCCCTCGTCGTAATCTTCTACTTTTCGCCGACCGCCGATTTATGAAAGTAATTCGTCTTCAAAAAAAGTACCTGTGCTGTAGTTCTGCCTGTGGTGTTAAGTACACGTATTCATTCAAGACGAAGCCAAAGTGTAGCAAGTTCTGCTCGCCACCTTCAGATAATAAGCAGAGATGTTTCTCAACGCGATGTAACTCCGGGTTCCTCGATCGGAGAATGTGTACTAAACTTTAGTCAGAGAGAAAATGAGGCATCTGCAAAACGCGCTGCTTTCTGGAGAAGAGGGGTATTTTTTTTGTTGGTCTTCACGTTCACATTACGTCACGACATCAGCTAAGGAGAGCAGAAAAGACAATCTTTTGTCTTCCAGGACTTTGGGTGGAGGTGGGGTTTGGTTCCTTTCTTGTTTCTACCTGTCCTTCTCATGTTCTTGTCTTACTTTCCTTACTTCATTCCCTCCCTTTCTATTCTTTCTTTCTTTCTTTCTCAGGAAGGCTGTGTAACAGAAACATCAGTAAACTCACGGAATGACGACGGTGATCCGAAACGTGTATTCCACGATTGCGACGTCACAACTGTAGGGTATAATGTCAGAAGTACGGAACACGACGTAATGAGAACGTAAGCCATCTCAGCATTAATGGTGAGTTTGTCAGCCCAGGGATGTAAATGGAGAACTCTGAAACAGGTTGGAAAAAATCGCTTTTCTGCAACTGGAAATTGTACGCATGAGGTCAGTCTTCATTTATACATTTATTCATACAAGCATGAGAAAAGGCTTTCACATTCAAAGACGCAGGTTCATTAGCTACGATTATCTGGACTGGCCTACCTGGCTTATGTTAGTCCTGTTCTGCAGGTGTCCAGAGCAGGCGAAAGTCCGAGAAGAAAGTTCAGAAATGAAGGGCAGGCGACGGGCAATCCACAGCGGGAAGACAGGGTGACAATGAGAAATATCCAGACGGCCCGAGCTGACTGGTCGTAATCTGTCTTTATCTGTCACTAAAAGACGAAAGCCAGGAGTGAGAGGCGAAACTCGACTTAAGATGTCAGTCTGGGGACAGGGATGATGGCTTGTCTGCATTCCAACGATCACGATCTTTATAGCCTTATAATCTTTGTTGTATGCAGCACTTCGAACTCTCTGCTCTGCCAGAGGGCAGGCTTATCGGAAGGCGTTCTAAAATAAATTGCCATGCAGAGTATTTGACTAATGGCCAGAAACGCTTGTAGCGTTTTATCGGGTGAGCTGGAGTTTTGGGAAGAGAGAAGTAATGAGATCCCCTAAAGCTAACCCCCCCTTTTCAATCAAAAGGGACACGACCAGATAATTCAACACATTTATTGAACTACGAACATAAAAGGATAGCAGAGGAAAGAAAGAGGTAGATGAACAAAGATGTAAAAGTGCGTGTGTGTGTGTGTGTGTGTGGGTGTGTGTGTGGGTGTGTGTGGGTGTGGGTGTGTGTGTGTGTGTGGGTGTGGGTGTGTGTGTGTGTGGGTGTGGGTGTGGGCGTGTGTGTGTGTGGGTGTGTGTGTGGGTGTGTGTGGGTGTGTGGGTGTGTGTGGGTGTGTGTGGGTGTGTGTGGGTGTGGGTCTACTACTAGACTAACCACGTCGAGTTGCAGGAACATGGAGAAACAACACTGACTACTTACGCTGTTAGGTCCTCTACACATCGATGGCCTAACAACGTTCTTGTCTCTTTCAGTAAAAACGAGAAAGTTGACAAAAGGTCTCGCCGTGGAAGTGCACAAAAACTTCCCACGACGAGAAACAAGCGGATTCAGTTATACCACAAATCGTTTGATAGTTTGCTATACGGGGCTAGCCCACAGCGAGGAACGTATAGCAACGGTTGACCGTTGCAGCTTCACTAACAAGTAATACTTCCGCCTTCCTCACTACCTCCAACTAGACTCCCCGAAAAGCGTTAAAACCTCCCCGAAATCCTTTCATTTCCATGTCAACCAAACTTTCCCTCTTCCCATTGGCTGGAGAAGACCGAATCTTACGCGTTTTGATAATGAAAAATGACGTCCTTACTCCTATCTCTACCTACTTTCTCTGCGTCACTAACGTTGTCAACTTTCTTGAATGAAAAGTTACAATACTATGTGAACATACAGTAAACGAAACAAGGTTCTTAACAATAGCGCTGTGGAAACCTTTTACAATGTAACAACGCTCAAGACGGTGTTGCACTGTGATGGCATAAGTAAGTGAGTAGACGCATGTTTGCATGTGCTCCACTAACATATGCGTACGCACGGCCAACAAATGCAAGCGTACTGGTAACACATGCACGCGTACCACTAAAACATGTTCAGGTGTACTACTAACACATGCATAATCACCGGTGCATGGGCACCACCAACACATGGATGAGTTCACAATTTCTTTCTTTGTTTCTGCCATTTTCTTTCTTCTTTGTGACTTGCTTGACTGCTGGCTGGGTGGCTGTCTGTCTAAATAAAAGTATGGAAAACGAACCCGGAAATTCCGAAACTAAACACTCCTGCGCTCCACAAAATATGTGCGCCCATCCATATCGTTCTGCTTCATCTGGCTGCCATTTAGGTAAGGTATGAAAGGTTGGGTAAGGCAAATTCTGATGCCGGCAAAATATTGCGTCTGGGTCAAGGGTCAACTGTGGCTCGTTTATGTCATTACACGTGTCTGGTCTGAATGACATTACTACATGGACGAAAGCACCAGAACTCTGGTCCACCCCATCCCCCAACCACCCCCCCCCCCCAAAAAAAAATTCATTCCTGATCTGAACTTGGCAATGAATCGGAGTTTTTATTGGTAAATTCTAGGTAAACGTTTTGATTCTCACAGCACGTGATTCAAAACCCCAGTAAATTCATATTTAAATGGCATTTTCTACAGTCGGCTTCTTGGACATTTCTGGGCGTTACTGGACATCAATGGGCATTATGTTATTATTTAAAAGTTGTGTAATGTGTACGTTGACGTCTAAATAGACCTAAATGTTTTGAAATTGTGGCGCTGTTTTCTCCGAAGATAGGGACTTCTGTAACCCCCGCTCCTCAGTTATTTCCTGGGATTGCCATCCATTTATGTGTAATTTACTGTCTATTAAATGTTTTGCTTCAAAAACAGCGTCAGACAATGATGTTTTGAGCCCCACAGAAATAAGCCGTGTGATCCTTTTCCGTAAAACTCAGCTTGTGCATGCTTTTTGTCGTTCTGTATTTTCTGTTGTTTCTGTATTTTCTGTTGTTTCCAGCAGCCTAGCCAGATGCCTGTCGTACTGCTTATATCTATATGCCTGTAGGAATCTTAGGAAAGCGTGTGCATGCATACTTATTTATATGCTTGGTCTTATCTGTCCATAAAATTCTCTTTTTATGATCAAACACAACAAAGACACTTTATGTACACGACATGACATTTCACAGACTCTTTCACTTGCTAAGAAAGCTGCATATTGCACAGTCTGAAGACTCTGACAAAACGCAATGCCTTCTAGACAGACAGGTAACTTCCTGATATGCTAAATAAACAGTAAACACATTAAAAAAATTAGGATAAAGAGCAATCTCGTTAATCGCAGCAAGCACAGCTTACAGCAGCTGCAGCTATCATATACATTAAACGACCGAACGTTTTGGCACAATGTAATGTCGCAGCGTTAATTAACATTCATTCATTCAATCAGGACTGGCGCTGTGAAATGTCACATCGGCGTGGTCGTTTTCATCCCAGTCATTAGGCCCTCGTATAAATTGGGTGCAGTCTAATGGTGCAGTTGCAGAAGTCCCAAGAAGTGCCGGAAGTAAGTCTCACGCATGTCTGTCTCGATGGAGGCGGTCTGGCGCGCTGCTTCGGTTGTTCTGGTTCTGTGGACAGTGTGGGTGTCGGTAAGTGTGTTGACCGATATGCTAAATAAACAGTAAACAAGCTTTTTTTAAAAATTTGCCTGGCGGACTTACAGACAGACTGATTTATTAATTGATCCTTTGAAGCACCTTCAACATCCTTTCCACCCTCCTGTCTACCCATAATATATTCATTCATTCGTTCTTTCATTTATTCAGACAGACGAAGGGAGGGAAAGACAGACAGGTCTTCGAATTTTGTGCATTTTATACCCACTTTTATCAGCGTATGCGAACTTCTCCGATATAAATCACCAGTTCAGACTTTAAAAAAAAAAAAGAACATGCCACAAAATTGTAAGAAGTCTGTAGTTTCTCTTATTATATACTTCAATGTAATAAGGCTTTTGTTGTTAATAAGCCTATTAATGTGCTGTTCTGTTACATTCAATTTATAAGAACAGATTATGCGTTTTACAGATATCATCCGGGCAAATATCTCTTGAAGGTGAGTTGCTCAAAACATACAAAATAGTTGTACTTTATATTGAAAGTTTTTTAAATGTTGTGGGCATATCTTCGTGTTCCTGTATTTGATTTTCATCTTTCCTCTATACTTTTTTTGGCTCTGTCCGTCTCCCTGCTTCTTACAAGATGAAACAAACCCCTTCCCTCTGGTTTGCGTTCCTCAGAAAGTGTACATAGCCATCATCAGAACCACTCCAACGGTTTCTCTTACTCGTCCTCATATTTGTTTTCTTCTCCTATTCCATTTTCATTGTCCTCATCTTCGTCTTTTTTCTTTACTGCTGTCATTGTGGTTGTCATCGTCCACGTCATCGTCGCTTTCATCATCATTATCACCGTCGTCGTCCTCCTCCTCCTCCTCATCGTTTTCGTTATCGCCGCGTGTGTGACGAAGTGGTGTACCGTTTTGCAGACGAATGTGAAGGAAAACTTGCAGATGTCGTCTTTGTTCTTGACACTTCAAGCAGCATAGCCATGGAAGATTTTAAGAAACAGGTGACAATAAAATTTAGCTTCCCCTTAAGAATGGACCGGCACATCACGCTGTCTGTCAATATTTTCATGTTCTCTGTTCGATTGTAACGCTTTACTGTGCCCTCTGCCTACTTGCACAAATAGATGATAAAGACAATTATCCGTCTATGAAAATATAAAAAATCGTGAAGGAAAGGTCACAGTCTCTGGAAAGATATCCTGCTGACTCCTTAGCTTGAACGTACGGCGGTCCGTTGGAATCTGTATCAAGTATATTTTTGTAAATTCTAAGCGCGTGCAGCATTTAAAACAACAAAAGGTCCCAAACCAAAAACAAAGCGTAAAGTACACTTGGGAGCGAGGGACGAAACACGAGTGTAAGAAAAGGTGCTTTTTATTCGGACATCGTGAAACCTTGATGACAAATGAACATTTTGGTTTGTTTTTCAAAGATCTCTTTCACAGAGAACTTGGTCAAGATGTTTGACCTTTCACCCCGCAGGACTCGCGTCGGCGTTCTTCTGTTCAGTGACACCGTTCATCCAAAGCTCAACCTGGGCCAGGAGCTCGACAGGGACTCTATCCTGAAGGCTATTGGAGCAATTGGTTACATAGGTGGCAGCACCAACACTGGAGAGGCCCTGACATATGCCCTTGAGAAAGAGTTTGTGGCCCTCGGTACCTTATCTTTATAAATATTATAATTTAGTGGATACTTGACGGCTTTACGTTGTAAACCAAATTTTTATCCGCGACCAGCAATCTTCGAAATATTTTAACTGAAGCCCGAGATCACCCATCTATCTTCGCAGTTAAAAGCTCAACCAACAAGCGATATCCTTGATAGAAAACGTGTTTCACTTTTATTTTCAACGTGCATTTATCAACTGCATTTTATGTTGGTAGTAAATCACTTAATTTGTTTGTACATAATAACCGCAGTTGTCGCGATGTTAATCAATTACTCATCTAAGAGAAACACGATTTGTTTGTACTTTGTATGTTTTTCATTCTTTAGATAAATTCTTTCCCCCCTCACCCCATCCCCTATTTTTCTGTTGCTCTTTGAATTCTCAATTTCCTTCGACAGAATTCTCCGTATTAAAAAAATCCACGAGTCGGTAATATTGTCTGTGTAAAGTAAGGCACTGCAAGAAAAAAAATTCAGAGAATGACAATTTCTGTGAAAAAACTTATTAATTAGTTAATCGTTATCACAGGTCGCCCCGACGTTGCCAAGGTGGCACTTGTGCTGACAGACGGGCAGTCCCAAAACAGGACGAAGACCATAAAAGCTGCAAAAGAGCTACATGCCTCAGGGGTCACGACTTTTGTCATTGGCATAGGATCACAGGTCGACCAATCGGAGCTTGCCAGCGTTGCTTCAGTTCCTGCTTCTAAGTACCTCATACAGCTGACTGACTACAACGCCTTGGAATCCATCAGGGAGCAGCTTGCCTCCAGCACTTGTGAAGGTAGAGTGTGTGGCAAGACAGAATACACTGCAGACAGGACAGACGTGCTACAGACAAGATGAGACTCAATGCAGACAAAGGACGACACAAATACGCCAAGATTAAGACAGACAGAACAAAGACAAGACACTGCAGATGGAAAAATAGGACACCATAAATGCATAGAGATAAGACACACTTCAGACAAAACAAGACCCAATGCACACGCCAAGATTAGACAGAAGACACCACAAGTGTAGAAAAAATAGGACGTAATGCAGACGGAAAGACGCACTAAAACACAAAGACAAACAATGACGAAGAGACACGCACAAGAAGCAAGGACAAAAAATATTAAGAAAAAGACAAGACACAATGAGGCAACGATGAAACATACACAGCGAAGCAAGGACAAGATAAAAAGCAGACAGCTTACAGCGAACAGAAGAAAATACACACGCTGCAGATCACGAACTGGCAAACTGCGCACGTGACACAATGTAGACATCACACATTGAAGACACAAGACACTATAGACCGTAAATAATATGTTTTCATTTTCAAGTTTTACTTAACTGGAGTTTGTTTTTACCATCCCACAATCAGGTCCCCCCATATCAGCATCCTTACATCAGAAATCGCTTTCTTTCGGTCCCATTGTATCAGTGTTTCGATCAGTAAGCATATTTTTAAAACTGATGTTATCGGTTGTGAGTTCTTTCTGTTAAAAAAACAATTGATAGTAAACACAATGCCTTATCATTTAGCTAAATAAATCTCTAGATTCAACGCTTTTTGTAAGCCAAAAAAAGTTTTTCAACAGTTGATACATTCATTCCTTACATGAAAACTGTCTTTCACCAAACATAATTTTTTTCCAGCGAACTACATCGAACCACAAGCAGACGAAGCCCAAACCCAAGGTTGGTGATGCACATATTGTTGAAAAATCGCAGATACGTAAGAACTTAAAACAGAAATACTTTATTTTAACGGGTCTTTTATGACGCTTGATTAGCGATGTTAAGTTCATTACTTGTCCATCAGGCTTTATAGAAGCCCGTTACCTGCCACAATTTAAGATAGTTCATTTAGATTTCTGTAGCATCTCGTCTTCTAAATTCTACATGGCAATAGTCCCTGACCCTAAGCAGAAACAAGGCTGGGACTCTGCGTGGAGAAGTCAAGAGTCTATTGGCAAAACATTCGCAGAAAAACAAAGATTTACACTTTGGAGGTAGCTTCTGTTAAATGTTTGTCTGCCTGTTCGTAGGTACGCCACTCTACTTCCTAAGCACTTTCTTTCTTTCTTTCTTTCTTTCTTTCTTTCTTTCTTTCTTTCTTTCTTTCTTTCTTTCTTTCTTTCTTTCTTTCTTTCTTTCCAGCGTTGTGCGAAATGCTGCTTCTGTCCGGCGTTGACGCCAGCGGGATGTTGACGACTGACCAGAACAAAGTCTTGACCTTCATCGCCGCCGTCACAGACAACTTGTCCACCACCACTGGCTGGCGGATCCGCTCCGCGCAAATCTTCAACGAGTGTCCGCAAAATGGCGGCACTTCCGCC
This sequence comes from Lanistes nyassanus, assembly GCA_004794575.1. NCBI lineage: Eukaryota > Metazoa > Mollusca > Gastropoda > Architaenioglossa > Ampullariidae > Lanistes > Lanistes nyassanus. Next base: position 105,627 of record SMGT01011175.1, read on the forward strand.
GGCAAGCACTACGCGCCGCTCATCCGGAAGCTGAGGCAGCTCGTCCCGCAAGATGGCCAGAGCCCGCTGTCGAGCGCCGCCCTTCTGCTGCTGGACTCCCCCGTGGCCGACCTCTCGAACGCCAAGCGAGAGGTCATGAGGGCCTTGTTCAAGAAGGTCAACGTCATTGTGGTGGGTGTGGGCGGAGGAAATGACGCCAGCGGCATCGCCAAACTTCTCGGGGAATCCCCTGCATCGAGCAAGTTCCAGGAGAAAGTGTTTCTGCTCACCAACTACGACAGGCTAGGGGGGATCGTGGCGGGGGTTGTGGCTGCCGTCGCCCAGGAAGTCGTGTGCAGCTAAGCACAGCTCACCTGTACATTACCTGTAACCGCGTCCCTCCGCAGTTCACCTGTACATTACCTGTAACCGCATCCCTCCACAGCTCACCTGTACATTACCTGTACCGCACCCCTCCACAGCTCACCTGTACATTACCTTTAACCGCATCCCTCCACATCCCCGTCCCGTCCTCCCACCTCAAAACAAGACCTTACGTTCACGTACACACGTACAAAAGGAATTACACGTTCTTCGCTTGTGAATGCCAATTAAAGTACCCCACGAGTCTATGGACCCCTTTACAGAGCTAGAAAATCAAACGTGCAATCTTGACATGTTTCGTTTCTGAGGGATGCGCGTTGTGTGTTTACTCCTGCTCTGAATTGCATGAGCTTTCTTGTAGTATCCTGCTAATAGATTTCATCCAATCAGTGAACCCTACCGAAAATCTTACCTGGTGAAGGCTCACAAATCCCACCTTGGACAGATTATTTTCTTCGATCTGTTGCTCGTGTTCATTGGTTGTTGCCTCCTACTGAAATGATTTCGCTTTTACAAACATAACTACACAGAGTATGACTATTCTGGGGCTCCAAGATGTGTTATGGTATTACCCATAATTCATCACTGTCGCACACATTTTCCGTGTATTCGAATAACGAAATGTGACTTCCCTAAATGCGACTGAACTTGAAAAGCATTAAGTCCCAAATCTTTGTTTTGGACTCGAGGCTTCGCTCCAGGCAACTGCACTGTCTGTCTACTACATTGCACAAGAAACCAAAGAGATTCTCACTTGATGATAACAACTAGGTACAGTCATTATTTCAAGTGATGACAGATTGGAAGGAAAAAACTCCTACTTGTAGCACTTGTATTTAGGAGTACCAAGTCGTGCTTACTAAACCTCAAGACTTATGGTCTGTCATCATTCTCTGTGTTTTTGGTGTTCTTGTTGAGAGAGAGAGACTCAGACAGACTCAGACTCAGACACAGACACAGACACAGACACAGACACAGACACAGACACAGACACAGACACAGACACAGACACAGACACAGACACAGACACAGACACAGACACAGACACAGACTCAGATTCAAATTCAGATTCAGATTCATCTTTATTTGAGAGGCCTTAGCCTATTACAATGAGGTGGTAACACTAAAGCAGGGTGAATGCAAATTTAAGGGTGAAAAAAATGTTACAAATGAAGCACATTGCTAGAGAGAGAGAGATGGACGTACAGCTGAACAGAATTAACGCACAACTAATGCTTGCTGAGAGGAATTACGGAGGACGCTAGTGAAACGAAAGGAGCTATTTACAAAGGTCTGCGTATCATAGCAAATCAAGTGCAACCCTGCTTTAATGAAATTGTTGAAAAGTAAATGACGAACAGGAACGTTCTGCTATGTTTTGCATGCGGAAAGACAGTTATTCCCTGGGGCAGCCAGTAATCGAGGGCTGGTTTGCAGGTAGTTCTCGATTTCATCACGCACCTGGCTCGTCACATGTGAATGACCCTTTATCCCAAGGGAGCCAGGACAAGAAAATGTCAAGGCAGGCAAGCCAAATATATCCTTGATCCCATAGAAGCATTGGTAGGAAGTGGACTCTTGTGAATGTGAGACGTATACAAAGCCAAAGATCTGCAATGACTTCTTATCTCACCGGGGGGTAGGGGTGGGGGAACTAGGTCGGATACATTCCATGGAACTATACGAAGGCAGATTTCTAGGTCTGAGTTTGCTGATCAATGTTTAAAGTGATACAGCCCATAAATTTAGTCAGGTATTATAAGTCCATTTCCAAAACACTTCCGCCTTTTCGCTTCTCGTAACAGCCTGTGGAACAGTGAGCAGATTTCCAACAGTCTTCCTTCTACCTTTTTCTTGTTCCCTCTTCTCGTCTTCCTCCTTTGACACCCTCCTTCTCCTCTCCCTCCTTTTCTCCTCCTCTACTCATTCTTTTCTTCTTTCTTCTGATATTTGTATCATGTCACAAAATACGTTTGATGACAGTTAAACGTTTTTGAATAAATGTGAGCCTATGCCTCTATTACAACGTTACTGGACCTGATAGGATCAGATGGCTATCGTCAGCTGACAAAGTAAAGTTCGGAACCACCCTCCCCCCCCACACACACACTCAAACTATACGTGACGCTAATTCTATGACGTCGTTAGAACAGCACGACTTCCTTGTACGCCCTAAATGCAGTTCATGAATGAAATCTCTCCCCCCTCCTCTCTCTCTCTTCTCTCTCTCTCTCTCGTGAGCGAGTGAACTGGCACTGAATTATCTGACCTCTATGTTTTTGTCGTTAACTGGGAGATAAAAGAACTCACTTTCAATTTTGTTTTAGTTTCCTTTGTTTAATTACCTCATAAGCTGTCCTGGGTGATCATTAAAATATTTAACAGCTTGCATCAATTAAACTCTTTTTTTTCAAAACTAACATCCTTCAATTCAGATTGCACGCACTTATATCCCCATAACTTTTCATGTTACACTACCAGCTTAACATTCCTGATCTTTTTCCCCACACAAATCAGTTAACGTGTTTGCCTCTTTTTTAAAAGTCTGAATTAGTGAGGAGTGATTAGTCTTCTAGGAATAGATTTCCATTGAATTTTCTCTACTGTGAAGTTTTTCTGTACAACTGTATTTGATGACTGTAGTGCTCTTTATGGAGAAGGGAGAGGAGCGGATCTGGTGTGAAGGTGGGGGGGGGGAGAACAAAAAGCCATAACTGTCGAGCAAGGAGCAGCCACCCCGCCCTACCCTGACCCACGTAACGGAGGCAAATGATTTCAAAATAAGAGCCCGGAAGCCCACCCATTTCTGCTTGACGAAGCGCGCGTGCAACCTTCCCGCTGCAGGTGGTTGTCTCGAACCATGCGCATCCGGGCCGGAGAGCAGCGCAACGGCTGGCTTTGAAGTTCACCTGGCCTGGTTTCTTGAGACGAGAGAAGCACGAGTGCCGTGCCGGATCCTAATCCTACATTTCCAGTCGATGTCTGTTGACTGTCGGAAGGGTGCGTGTGTGCTTTCACCACCTGATCTCGACACAGAACGGAAGATGTCTGGCTGTCTTTGCTTTGTTTATCTGCTTCTCCTTGTAAGTACCCGCTTCCGCGCTTTCTGAGATCTTTTTGCCGACGTCATATTGTATAAATCGTCTGTTTTATTTTCGTCTCTTGTTTTAAAATAATTATTAGTCCTCTCTGTAGTGTAATCACGCAACTGATTACACATCACTGCATTGAAATCATACAAATCTATTCTCGCGTACATAGGGGCTGACTATGATAACTTGCTACCGTCTTTAAATATGGACCATACAGCACCCTCCTATAGGCGACCTGTACTCCTGTAGTGCTGTACTCTGTAATCAAAGTACACTACTCTGATTTCCCTTGACTGCAGGCTGTAATCCTCGTGGTGCCGACTGTCCAAGATTCTGTTGCCCACTCATCGTCTTTGTTTTTGGTTGACTGTGCAGTTTTTCTATCGATGATTTGAAATTTCTTCTCATTGTTGGTCGTAGAAAGTTCTATCCGAAAATATTTGGTTCACTGGGCAGTTCTTCTATCATTGACTGTAAAATTGTATTTGTATTATCCCCCACCCACCCCCAATCTTCCTCTTCTGTTTCCCTCCATCATTTCCACACCCCAGTCTCTCACACTCGACCTTTCTGTCCTTCCCCGCCCCTGTTTGTCTCTTTTCAATTCTCGTCAAAATATAACACGGTGTAATACAACTAATGTAATAACTAGACATCATCTCCGTGCCATTTTTCTTTGGTATTTGCGGGAAAACAGGACCGTCGTTAATAAAGAAAATCAGTCACGTGTGCCTTTTCAATAAAGAAATTTTCCTTGTTTTTCAACCAACCAACCAGCCAACCAGCCAGCCAACCAACCAACCAAGCCCGTGTCCCCAAATCGTGTTCAAACTGCGCAGACAATACACTCGCGGAAACTATTCGGTGGATTCAGGAACCAGTCTTCTACCTGACAAGCTGTCAGTCACTGCTCCCCGCCTGTCAACAACGACTTTGAAGTCTATAAATAGATATCGCCGCAACTTATTTTCTTACTTTTTTAAGCCTAGTGTGCGTCCACGATGTATTTAAAAAGTAATTTGAAATGCGGAAACCTCACATAACGTAAACCAGATGGCTGGCTTGTTGAAGTCAACGATCTTAGAAAAACGTTTGTAGAAGTTCAGTGACATATACTGGACAACTTTTAGCACAAACTTCCTTATCGTTGTGTTTTTCATCACCCAAATGTGTTTTTGTTATAATCTTGACTACCAGTGAATTTAGCTGTCTCATAAGCTTTTGCTTAGAAGGCTTAAATGGGAACACTGGCGGGGTGAACTGATTGGAAAAGATGTCAATGTCTGAAGTCTCACAGTTTGCGAAACATTAAGGAGGGATATTGAAAACATCATAGATATGGGTATTATAATTGCCAAGGCTATATTGGTTTTACTAGTTTGCAAGCAAAAAAAATTTAATCTTTCTATTGGTTTTTACATATTCTCCAATTAATTCCACACACCCTAGCTCACCATCTGCGCCCTCCCTTTTCTCAGTGAAACAGCAAGCAAAAAACAAAACAAAAACAAACAAACAAAAAACGGTTTTCCTTCTCCTCAAAGAGACTGGTGTTGAAGACAAATCAAATATGTTCTGTGCCTGTTAATACTGTTCTTGGTTACGAAGGACCAATTAAAATACATCTTTTTCCAGTTTTGGAGATCTCGCCCCGAAATCATGTGACCGACCGACCGACCGACCGACCGACCGACCAACTGACCGACCGACCCAAACCCACCAAAAAAAAAAAAAAAGACATCTGTGAACTAAAAAGCTATAAATTTAACCATGTGCTGGTGTGTGCGTTTATATCTCAACATGTGCGTCTGTCCGACATCAGACCGCCGTGCGTAGCTTGACGGGAATGGAGGAGAACTCTGGATTCGTGCCGTTCTGGAACGTGTGCAGCGTGCGGAGGATATTCAACCGCCACCTGTGCTGCGGGGACAGCGATTGTGCTGCTGGGCAGTGTTGCCAGATGAAGATGTCATTCCAAAGTTTTTCTGTAGAGGGACGATGCGTCAGGCGCGATCCCAGCACGCGTGAGTGTTTCCGACCGGGGTGGGGACTAGAAATGAACTGACCTGGTTAAGGACAGGTGCGAAAGGTTGTCAGTAGATAGACCATTTGTGTGCAGAGAGCGTACGCGGGTGGGTGCGTGGGTGCATGCGTGCGTGGATGAGTGTGAGCGAGCGAGGAAACGGACGGCATGAAAAAGATTCGTCCTATTTTAAGTTTAAAAAATGAGAACACAGCGAGGTTGTGTTCTTAAGGTAGGCATATTTTAAATTTTTTTAACAATTTTTTTAATAACACCAAAAGCCAACTTATTCCTCCTCTGCAAGCATTTTTCAAAAGATTTCTGAATGATCTTCTATTTCGCTATAGCCGATAGACACAGAAACTGTGAGACACGCACACTGCCAGAGAAAAAGATGGAGAGGATTAAATCAGTGTACAACACATTTTTTGAAGATGTCATATTTACATAAAAACTTATTCTTTTCTTTTCTCGAAAAAATGTAAAGACTCAGCAAAGTATTTCAACTGGGTTTTGCCTTTTTTTGGAAGTGAGGAAAAGGTGTATCTGCGGCAGTTCTTAAAGGTGCACATAAAATGCACAGGGGAACATATCCTGCGACCGCTTTTGTGACCAGATCAAAGGCCAGATATGAACGCAATCCAATCCTGGGCACGCAGGCTAAAGTTTACTTTAAAATGGATTCTCTGTATGCACACGTTGTTCACCGAGGGTTAGCTGTGTGAAGAATAGCGCCGTTATAAATAAAGGGATGGCAGATCTTTTTTGAGGATCTGCCAAGTTCCTTTCTTTCGGCCCTCTCTTTGCTACGTGTTTGGGTACGGTAAGCTCCCTTTGGGCACACACGTCTGCATACGGCTATGTTTGAGCGCTGCCAGTACCTTTGTTGGAGTTAAAGCTTACTGGTTGTCGAAGATGTAAAACAATATCCCCTTCATGCCATGAAGGAACTGTCTACACCTTCTGACCCCGTGGAACTCCGAATGTTCGGTTCATATTCTACCCCACCCCCACCCCCACCCCCACTCCTACACCACACCCACCCAGAAAACAGGCGTTGCGTGGGTGTTCCGTGTCCGTGTTTTGAGCGATTTCATTGGTTCAACAGGTCTGTGCGTCAGACGACGTCACTGCGCGTCCGATGCCCACTGCCTACCGGGGGAATGCTGTCGCGCAGACTGGTCCTATAGCCGCGAGGGGGTCTGCAGCGGATACAGCAAGGAAGGAGAAGGTTAATGATTTTTTAAAACCTGTCTATCTTTCTCTCTCCCTTTCTTTCTGTTTGTCGCTGTCTGTCTGTCTCTCTTTCTCTCTCCCTCTCTTTCTGTTTGTCTCTGTCGCTGTCTGTCTGTCTCTCTTTCTCTCTCCCTCTCTTTCTCTCGCACACACACACACACACAAACACATATCAAATCTTCCTTCTCCTGCTTTTAGGCTTGCCCTCCTTAGCATCTCCTCCACATGAAAATTTGGCCAAAAATTACTTCTGCTTATGAAAGTAGAAATTTTAAAAAATGGATTTAGATCATTCTTAATTATTGCATAATGACATTTACTTATGGTTCGATCAAGACATTGATTACTGGTATAGACAAAAGACAAGAATAAAATCAACTTTAATTAGAAGTTTTCCAGTAGTTTAAACCGTTTAGAATATCGTCCTCATATGAACATGTAACTGTCGTTCGTTGTCAGAACTTCAGCCTCTTTGATCCGAGTACACCATAAGTTCTTAGCTGATAAAACACGAAAACGTGCAATTATTGCCTGAAAGACGAAACCAAGCACGTCTTTCAAATTTTTTTTCTGCAAATGTAAAAACATTCTTTCAGTAATTTTTTTTTCACTCTCCAGCCTGCTTCTTTGGTTTTTATTTTTACACTGCCTTGCCAGTTACCTGCCCCTGCTCACCAGGGCTGCGTTGCCTGCCTTCGCCCCTACAGAGCAACAGAGGTTAGTATCTACACCTCACACTGTGCGACTAAAAGGTCGGCAACATAAAGGTAACGATATCTGCAAACATGGATCAAATGTTGTAGGAACAAGTTTCCACCGCAGTCTCCCAGAAGAAAACTGCGAGGTCTGTAGATGAAGTTAGGATCGGTCTTTGTCGCGGAAGGTTAGATGAAGTCATTAATTGAAACCTTTTGCATTTCGATTGGTTAGTCTGTGTAAGGCTGACGTTATATATACCATATGTCAAACGGTAACCGTTCTGATTTGTTTTTTAGTCTCAGTTCTTCTTTCCACGACCACCAGCCGTGGTTAGAGCCGACACTCGGGGTAGGGAAGGTGGGGAGAGTGGGAAGAGAGCGCGAAAGAATATGGAGGTAGTGATAATGGTGGTGGGGGGGGGGAGGAAGAGATGGGGACCAGATCCGAGCCACTACTACACCAGGTTCGCATGGTGAAGCTCAGCACAGGTACTCTGCCCTTGCCATACTAGGAACGCGAATTTCCGGCAGGGAAAACGTCGCCTATTGGCTGAACTGATCAGGCCCGAGTCAGCCTGATCACGTGACGCCTATTTCTCAGGCGTTTGCAGGGCACCAAGGGCGGTTACCCCAGGCAGGCCACCTTCACTGCCCGCGTACACGACGTTCAAGGCGACAGCAGCTACACACATAGCGCCACCATCCATAACGTCAGCAACAACGACCACAACAACGACAGAGATGCCGCTGGTCAGCGAGTGTACCGCAGACTCCGAGTGTTTAGACATGGCTTTCTTCTGCTGCTTCAGTTCTGTCCAGTGTCGGCTCCGGCCCGCCCAGGGCGACGGTAGGTCTCTGTCTTTGTTTCATTCATTTTTTGTTTTTTCTTTCAATTTTCTTTCTTTTTCTTTTTCTCTCTTTCTTTCATTCATTTTTTTCTTTCTTTCTCAAAAGATCAAGTCATTTTCGGTAATATTTTCTTTGTATCTAGTCATTCTTCTATTCATCCTTCTGTCCATCCATACACCCACTCACCCACCCACCCATCCGTCCGTCCGTCCATCCATCCGGTTCGTGAGCCTTTGTACAATTTAGTTTTCTATTTGAAAACACGGTTTAAAAACATTGAATCTTGACAAGTCCGACTAACATTGCTATTTTCCATTTGTATTTTCGAAGAGACAAAAGAATTACACACATACATCTATGACCGACCGACCGACCGACCGACCGACCGACCGACCATTGATTGATTGATTGATTGATTGATTGATTGATTGATTGATTGATTGATTGACAGAATGCGGAATAAACACATGCCCTTGCCGTGATTCCATCTGTTCCAACCCTACAGGGGCAGGTAAGTCAAGTACTACTGTCGGTTACTTCCCTTTTAGCAATTAGCGCTCTTGTGTGAATAGCAGTGGAGGCAGTGGTAGCAGCCGCAGTAGGATCGTGGTGGTGGTGGTGGTGGTGGTGGTGGTAGTGAATATTAACTACTGATAGTTCATGCAGTCCCAAACTCACCTGTCCGCCTGCCTGTCGTCCATTAAAGAAGAAATCTCTTTACAGTTTCTTTCACATTTTGCTTTTTTGCGCGAAGCAATTCAGTCCAACGAGGGTCAGTTCTTTATTACTCCTCCTCCTTTTCGTCGTCAAAGATATGCAGTGTCATTTATTTAGTGACGTTAGGTCGTCGCGTGCATGCGATACGACGAATATGAAGGCGGTGCTGTGTGCCGCGAGTAAAAGAAAGGATAACATTGACAAAGAACGAATTCTCTGGTCTGCAGCAAAAGATTTAATACTGTTTTGGGTCAAATATCCCCCCCCCCCCCCCGACAACTTCTCAACGAGACGGCATTAACAATCTATCGTCACAGAAAGATCTGATTCGGTTTGAAAAAAACCAATGAAATACTTGTTTCATGCAGATTGTTGAATTCTTTTTCGCTGTTTTCTTTGAATTTTGTTGAAGCTGTGTGAACGTAACATTACAGTTACTTGCCGGACTTCCTCAACCGGACGTCGACAATCCTTTCAACGAATCTGCCTGTGTGTAAATACATACCCAGGTTCGGGAACATTCGCCCTGTTAAGAAATTCCCTCAGCGAGTTTGTAGGTAAAACACTGCAGACGGATGACAGCAGCAATGACTGCCGTCAGTTGTGGGCGGGCTGTACGGAAATAACAATAAAGGAAGACAAGAGAGCGAGACAGAGGGAGGTGCAAGAGATGATCGCGGAAGCAGGGCGTCCATTAAGCTCGGTCGTGTCAAGGTACGGGAGGTCGTCGGTGTCCCACGGTTCACGCAGAGTCACGTTGATAACGGAAATCTCGTCCTTCACAAGCTGCACCGGCAACAGCAACGGCTTGTAGTCCTCCTTCCAGAACTGTGACGTCATAAGCAGAGAGACGGGCGTCCGCTGGTCATGGTTAGTGTACCACTCGAGTTCCAGGCGCGCATGCGCAGATCACCTCTCATTCCGATTAACTTATGCTTGCAGACTTATGCTTGAACTTATACATCAAAACAAAAGTCCTACCTAACATCAAACCCTAACTCTACCCCTAATCCCCTTTAAAAAATCGTAAGCTAATAAGGGTATTTAACCTGCGATTTTTGACCTGCAAAGCCACGTCTTTACCACTAAACTACCCATCACCGGTGATTGGTTTCTTCATTGTAACTGTAAGAAGTGACGATGTGTAGAGGTCATGGTTTGACCTATAATCATCAGTTGCTGTTGTTAGCAACTGAGATGCGCATGCGCAGAGCCTCGGTAAGTCTGCACATGCGCACCTTGACAGCCTGCAACTAAAGTGGGGAAAATATTTCGCGTACTGACAGGGTTCGCGTGGGATCTGCTATGTCCTTCTTCATTTTTTCTTTCTTTCTTTCATCCCCCGTCTCGCTTTCTCTCTCTCTCTCTCTCTTTTTTTTGGTGTTTAAGGTTTATTTTATTTCTTTCCCTGCCCGGCACCCCCTTCTTTCATTTATCGATTTGTCTATATCTCTGCCAGTAGACCAGATTTATTTCTTTCTGTCTTTCTTTCCTTATTTTTCGTTATTTTTTCCCCTTTCTTTCTTTTCTTTAAATAACTTTTTTTTATTAGACTGTGCTCAGATTCGAAGAAGTATTGTCACCGTCGAATAAAACGTGACAGAAACGACTGTTCTCTCTGGCCTCCACTTAAAGGCTTCCCTATACTGTTTCCCACTAATGAATACTGAAACCTTTCGTAACGAATATTTTACCGGGTTTTTAGAAACAAAATCCTTCCTAAAACTCTGGCGTCATTTCTGTCTGAAAACTGATCGTACCTTGAGAGTGTGCCCGTCCACCAGCAGTCGATAGTACTCTCCCTTGTCGTTGGTGGTTTGAACGATTTGCTCTCGGCCGAGAACTGTGTACGACACGTTGGCGAGGGGGATTCCTTCAACGTTTCTCACTATTCCTCGAACCCCTACAACAGAAAACTGTTCGATATCTCGTCGTTGTAAAGCCCCTGTAGCTGACAGTATTGTAAGGATAGCATCTACCTAAGCGACATGCTGAAGATCTTGCCTGCGTTCATGTTTAGTTTAGGCATGCGCGGTGGACCAATGGTAATATTATTATTAGTATCAGTATCATAAAAATATAACACTAATAATCTGTATTATTATCATCATCAAAAGGAAATGTCCACGAAGGGAGTAGTACATCAGAATCTGAAAATCTGTAATGGAGAGCGAAGCATAGTTTCTCCAGCAGACTGGTTAAAATTACTCCTTTAGTGGTTCCAGAACGTTCTATGAAATGCTTTTACCAGTAATTTTTATACGTCATTGCTAGGACAGGTAATCTGTATATGTATTTTCTGCCCAAGTTTAGACTTTTTGACGACTATTCCTGCAAACAGTGTGGGGATTCTCCTCTCCTCTTCCCTCTCTGCCCTGTCTTCCCTCTCTCCACCTCTTCCCCCTCTCTCCCTCTCTTTATTTCTTCTCCTCTCTCTTTTTATCCCGACTAAAAGCCAGTTTAATTACTTTAACTACTATGTAATTGCTGTAACCTGATTACTGAAACTTTCATGCCATTCCTTATTTAATCGTCTATCCTGCTTTCTTCTGATCAGATCTACCCCAGCGTTTGGCCATAGTCTATAGTCTGGCGTATCTCTTCAATAAAAGACAATTTCCCACTCTATCAGAGGCGTCAGAAATATCGTGTTTTGGTAGTTCCACTTTACGACAAAGGTATGGTCGCGAGTCCAGATCTCCTGTCTGACATGTGTACGTTCCCTTAGGATTTGGCACCAATTTAACTGCCATTGGGAGGAGGACGGGTAGGGGCTTATCTCGCATTGTACTTCAGCGTCATTCCCACTCCGCTTCTTCCCCCACCCCCCCAAAAAAAAGTTGTCATCTACACCTCCCCTCCGCCCTCCGTGCAGCGACAGTCGTCGCTGACGCGTGTTTTAACCAAACGATTGTCAACCTTGTCGTCGCTGACGCGGTGTTAACCAAACAATTGTCAACCTTGTCGTCGCTGACGCGGTGTTCACCAAACGATTGTCAACCTTGTAGAGTGGGTTTACTACATCTCCTAGCGTGCATCTCGTGGAAGCTGTCGCCAAGGAAACAAGAGCGCGCCAATCACAGAACTTGCCGTAACGAGTGGCCAGGACGGTAGTCGATAACGGTTCCCAAAACAAGTTGACAAGTTCTCTCATTTTGTCTGCCGAGGCAACATCGCTCATGCAGAACCCAAAGACAGACAGAGGAAGTGACCCGGTTGTCAAGTAGACATAGTCTGCCAATCCACCTTGAAAGAGAGGAAAAAAATAAAGTACATGGGGAAGGGTGGGTATGACTGTGGAGGATAAATAAATTATCTACCAGACAACGATTTTTAATAATTCCTTTTCGGGTCCATTCATGCTTTTCTTTGCTCTTTCTCGTCTTTCTTCCTTTTCTTTCTTTCTTTGTCTATTTTCATGTTGTGTTACCTTAAATTGCAACACGAAGAATCAAGACGTGAATCCTGCTGATACATGCCTGTTCTGTACTGATGCATACTATCAGTTATACTTGTTCTTACCTGCTGCATAATACCAGCTCCGTCCGGTGAAAACAGTGACGTTCTCGGGTGGACAAGAGATATATGTTTTCGTATGGCAGTTTGGGTAATGTATGTTCTGCAGGTTGTCTGCAAACTTGGTGGCCAGGTACATGAGGCTGTCGTGGTCTGGTGCCAGGAATTCTGGTAGCGGTTTTGGGCGTGTGTCTGGTAGGCACTTGTCTTTGCTGTTGTCATCATCTGGAGTTTGTGATTCATCAGACTCATCTTGATTTTGTGACTGATCAGGTGCATCTTGATTTTGTGATTCATCAGGTGCGTCTTGATTTTGTGACTGATCAGGCGCATCTTGATTTTGTGACTGATCAGGCGCATCTTGATTTTGTGACTGATCAGGTGCATCTTGATTTTGTGATTGATCAGGTGCATCTTGATTTTGTGACTGATCAGGTGCATCTTGATTTTGTGATTGATCAGGTTCATCTGAGTTTGGCAGTGAATCAGGCGTGTCAAATGGCACACCAGCATCGTTCCACAGTGCTCTCACGTTCGTGTCCGCCAACGCACTCGTATCCCTAAATTCGTCTCCGCTGGTACCCGAACTTGAAGCTTGCGGCATGTCGATTGTCCGGCCCCCCTCCATACCGACATTAGCGTTATCAAGCAGGACTCTCCCTTCCCGAGACCAGAAGTCGGCATCACGGGCTGACCCGAACATCGTCTCGACAGATCTTTTCGCTTTCTCGCCCGCCACCTCTCTGCTGGCGCTCTTGCCAACGCTGTCCCTGACCCTCTGTTCGGGTTTGGCACGAACGTTCTCTCTGCGGCCGTCCCTTTCAAATTTGTGTCCGACGTGGGCGGGAAATCCCGTATCACGTCTTCCAGGTTTGTAAGCATCACCTGTGTTGTGTGAGCTTCCGCTGTGCCGCTGTGCTGTCTTGTTTTGTGCGCGGTAGTCGTCAGACCAGCGCGAGGGTTCTGACCGCCTGGTTCTGTTCGTTTGCAAAGCCTTCAGAATCATCGCGGTGACCGCGTCAGGGCCCATAGAGCTGGCCTCCTCTGTGTCCTCGTAGTCTTCCTCTTCACCTTCGTCTTTGAATAAGATCTTGACCTTGCCTTTGCTTTGTCTGCTGGTTTTTGTGTTGTTCACCGCTATTTCATCATGAAGTCTGTGGAGAAGCACATGACCGGAAGCCAGGAATGCGGAGACGTTATCTATCAGAATAAAATAAAATAAAATTTCGAGCCTCGAGTTATGTGTCCAAAAATGCTTCTTTTGAAATTTCAACAGTAAGCAGAAATTTTTTGCGTTATTTATTTTTTTTAGGGGGTGTGGGGGGACTGATTAACCGTGCTTTGTGAAAATGTTGTGAAGAGGCTGGATAAAGGCTGAATAAAGGCAGATGTCGAGAAACAAAGCTAGTTCGTGACGTCAAAGACTCTGTCTCCCAGTGTGAGAGGGCTAGCGTCGTCAGTCAGCTTCTCTTGCGGTCCTTGCTTCAATCTACCTTTTTAGTGGACTGGATAGGGGCCTGTAACATTTTCATGTACGACCAGTACTGTAGACACACCTGTACGCGAAACTGTGAGCTTACGCCAAGAGAAAACGCATGTATCAGGATTGGGCAACAGCTGACATAAGGCATCCAGATCACGACATGACATTTAGACATTAAGGACATGCTGGAAACTTCTTTCAAAGAAAAAATGGAGACAAAAAGACAACCATTCTGCATCAGAGAGACCAAAGATATCGAACACTCGCTGCTTATAAAATTAAGTTAGTAAAAGGTACTGACGCGCGTCACTGTAAAAAGGGATTTCCACACCTCGTCCATAACCACGAAATATAACGGTCAAAAGACATCTGGTGCGTTGGAGCCAGCTCATGATGGTTTTGGCGACGTGCAGTGTGTCATTTTCGCTGACGTCCGCAAAAACTTTCGGGAACGTGAAGAACGTGTCTTGGGGGGTCTCCCTAAAGGGAGGTAACAGTATGTGATATGTCACTTCCACACTGAGACGCAGTCCGTAAGATTAATAGATATTCAAGGTTCACAAACTAAAAAAATCTCTGTCTCACAAACTGAAAAAAAACCTCTTGTCTCACAGCCCAGGGTTGGCTTGCATGAGAGTTCTTATCCCCTGTTCATGCGTAACGGTGGACGTAAATTACACAGGGAGAATGCGGCTTACGACCACTTTTATGATCGGAAAAGCAGCTACGAACTCTCATGCAAACCACCTAAGGTACCTACCGTTTTACAGCTGGGTGGACTGGGGTAGGGAGTTCTTTCAACGCCGAGGGGTGCACTCCCCATTACGAACGAGTAGCAACAGTGCCTGCTTCTTATCCTGGTTCAAGGTTAAGAGTTATGTAATTTGACAATCAGGGGTTGGTTTTTTTTCATCCAGCCCTCAGCAGTAAAAACCCCGGCTACGGAAGAAAGAGAGAGAGAAAGAGAGAGGGGGAGGAGGAGGTGCACCTTGAAAGACGAATGACATATTGACAAACAGACGACGAAGGGCAGACAGAGACGCAGACACGCAAGCAAACAAGCTTGTGATATTTCAAGACTCGAAAGCACTGGTCGGGCAGACAAGCAAACAGTCAGCCCTGCCGACCGATTGACAGGAAGGCATGAGGAGACAAACAACTGAACAAACAGGATCTACCGACCGACCGACAGGAAGGCATGAGGAGACAAACAACTGAACAGACTGGACCTACTCCGTATCCATCTTGTAGTAAGCTGTAACCAGCACGTGCAGCACGAACTGTGACTGGATGGTGGCGAACAGGGCTGTCTCACCCTGCATGGTGCGAATGGCGAAGTCTAGCACAATCTCTTTTGACGTCCGCTGCATGGGAGCCAGATCGAGTTCACGGCCTTTGCAGGCTATAGTTCTACTCTCATCAGTCAATTATACATTTCAAAGTGTAAAAAATGCGCAAGTGTATGGAAAGGAAGTACGAAAAACTTATGCAGCGCGAATCAAGTTAACAGTAGCAATTGTCTGGGGTCTAGTGCATTGAAAGAAAGTGCTGGAATAATTCGGACTGACTTGTTTTTGATTACTGTAAACAAGAAAACAACAGGTGACCAGTTGCATAACACAGTACGGGACTGTCATTTAGGATAAACTGACGAGCTGTCTATCGTCTGTAGGCAGTCTATCGTGGGGTGAAGGGGGTGTAGAGACGGCGCTAAGTTGGCAGGAGAGAGACAGAGACGGAGGGAGACAGAAAGAAAAAGAAGAGAAAGAGGTGGGGGAGACAAGAGTGATAGAGTGGTCAAAGAGAAATAAAAGAGGGAGAGTGTGTGTTGTTGTTGTTGCTTAACTTCCCGCCGCAAACTATGTGGATATCAGGACGGTGCTGCTTAGACAAAGTTCACATGGTGTCACACTGGAACTGCTGTCGCAACACGGGCTTCACTCCCACCCAGTCACGTTATAATGACACCGGGCCAACCAGTCCTAGTACTGTCCCATGTAGTACCAGGGCTCTGGCAGGGCAGCTACTAGATTGCCAATTTTTTAAGTCTTAGGTATGACTCGGCCGGGTTGCGAACCACTGATCTCCCGCCTCGGAAGCGGACGCCTTAACCACTAGACCCCCGAGGCGGTAAAAGAGGGAATGAGACAGAAGGAAAGACGGAGATAGAGAAGGGAGAGACAGAGAGATAAACAGAGCAAGAGAGACAAGGCAACACGTAGAGCCAGGAGGGGGAAAGCAGGAGATGGAGAGAAAGACGTGATACGTACGTCCAGTTTGAACACGCCGCCTATCAGGCAGATATTGGGCCGCAGGGAGAAATTTCGCTCCCGAGCGTTTCTCGTGACCATAAGAACCGGAATGTCGTCTCCTTAAAAATAAATTCGGCGACAAAAATGTTAGCAAATCACCTGTTCTCACATCCTTTCTTCTGTGCACCTTTCCCTGTCTCTCAAACTCCGTGTCCCTTCCTTCCCATCCTATTGTCTTTGGACATCATCGAAACGGGTCAATAAGTTCCTTTCAAAGAACTTTGTACGGAACTATTAGCAAAGTATTAGTTTGTCTCTCACGCCCCACTCACGCTAGAAATACAACAGCAACATGTACAGAGGTACGCATACATCCATGCACGCATATACGCTGAACGAAACCGCGATCTAGTTGTCTACTGTCGAAAATACACAACCTGGTCTGACTGTCTCACATCTGAAATACAAATCCTTACCTGTTTACATATTCCGTCACAAAGCAAAACCTGACCGCCTCACATTTCCCGTCACAAACACAAACCCTAACCTCCTCACATCATCCGTCACAAACACAAACCCTGACTTGCCCACATCTTCCGTCACAAACACAAACCTTGACCTCCTCACATCTTCCGTCACAAACACAAACCCTGTCCTCCTCACATCTTCCGTCACAAACACAAACCCTGTCCTCCTCACATCTTCCGTCAAAAACACAAACCCTGTCCTCCTCACATCTTCCGTCACAAACACAAACCTTGACCTCCTCACATCTTCCGTCACAAACACAAACCCTGTCCTCCTCACATCTTCCGTCACAAACACAAACCCTGTCCTCCTCACATCTTCCGTCACAAACACAAACCCTGTCCTCCTCACATCTTCCATCACAAACACAAAACCTGACCGCCTCACATCTTCCATCACAAACACAAACCCTGTCCTCCTCACATCTTCCGTCACAAACACAAACCCTGTCCTCCTCACATCTTCCGTCACAAACACAAACCCTGATCTGTCTGTCCTATGACGTAAGTGTCAGCGTGCTCATAGGCCTCCATGAGTGTTCGGAAGAGCTCTGGCAGGTCCTGCAGACTTGCGTATCTTGGTACCTGAGGAATCTCAACGCCGTTGCACACGCTGTTCTCGTACAGAGCAATGACAGACAATAGCCTTATAATGCAGCCGCGCCACATTACTGCGTTCGTTGTCAAAGAATTTGTCTTTGAAGTTATGAAGCTGGTTCTATCTTGTTTGTCCCGAATGTTCAGTCATAGCCTGGCTTATTTTGTGCCACAGGGCAGCGCTTCTGATCACGAAGATTGGATTTTGTTTCAAGCTGTCGATCGATGTTGTTATCGAGGTTTTATCTCATTTGTTTGCAAGATGCTTAATTTTTCTCTTTTTTCTTGTGCAGAACATATGGTAGTACGGATCATCAAAAGACGTAGGCGATAACGAGTAATCGCAGATAAGACATGATAGTCCCACTTCCTTTCTCCACCACCCACCCCCTTGCAGTCTCCATCTCCTCCCCTCTCTCTCTCTCTGCGTGCACGAACTCATTATGTTGGCATTTTTGTGTGAACAAATGTATGGCAGAAAAGAATTGCCAAATCGCAAAAGATATAAAAGTTTTAAGCAGACGTGAAACAAAACATAGGTTAAGAAATAAAAGTAGTGATAGAGAGAAGAAAACAGGAGCAGAAAGTCAGAGGGCAGACGGGACAAAGGGAGTGTGAGGACTCCGCCAGTCCTTTTTTCTGTTGTCTTTATTAATATTGTTGACGAAAGATCAGTCGCATTTTAATTCTTGCCGTTATAAAGATGGGTGGTGGGTGAGTGGGTAATTGGGTGAGTGGGTGAGTGGGTGGGTATTTTGCTTCTCAGCCACGTTCCACAAGCAACCCCGCCATTCATCTGTCGGGAATAAAAGCACATCAAAGCCTAAGTGCCGTATGGCAACTGCCAGAGCACATAAAAGACGAAAGTTCTTGGTTTACAATGTAAGAAGAATGCTTCCACCTAGCGATCATTTAAGACAACCGGGGAGAACACGAAAAAGCCACTTAGGCAGAACATCTCTAACATCTCCACTTTGCACAGTATCAGAACAACACTTAACCCTAACAGTAAACCACGATGCATCTTTGTTGCTAAACGAAAACTGCCATAAAATAATACTACTACTAGTATTAAAACTCTCACTGCCAACATACTAAAGTGACTATTTCCACAGAGGACGCATGCGCAAAGACTTCTGCTTATGGAAGACTGTATTTGACTGGTTCTGACAGATTGTTTCTTTTACGTGATGGGGAAGGATAATGAAGAGATGGGGAGGGGAGGAATCCGCAGTACAGAAATACAGAGAGAGCTCCAGAAGGCCTGCCCTCTGAACAAGAATCACATCCGGACTTTGTTGACGACGAAACCAGTAACCCACGAAGCACCATTTACCTGAACTGGCGATCCAAAAGCCTTTTTCCTGATTGTCCCGCTGATCGCCCTGCACAAAATAAGATACCTTAGTTTTATTGCTAGAGACCCTTCTGACGCAGCTATGCCCTACTGCTTCATTTGGCATCAAGTATATCATCTTTACAGTCCCACTTTGACAGTGCGCCAATGCTTAAAAAAACTGTTGGTACATTGAGTAGTTCTTTTCATTTTAGTTTGCTTTTTGTTATTTTCAGTATTTTATGTTTTCAGGACATTGCCAGGAATAGATGAAAGCAGTTGTTAAAATCTTCAAGCCACCATGCAACAGCACAGGGTGCCAGAGTCATAAAGGAACTTGTGGTCGTCACAATGTCCATCTCTTGCACCTAACTGGATGCCTGTAATTTACCTGGCTCTACTGTTCTTTTGTCTAACTAGAAACATTACCTCTACATGCACTATTGCGTTATCACCATATTGTTTTGGTTTTTCTACGAGTTATATAACCTCTCGTCAAAACTTTCACCTCGACCAGAACATCCATGACGTGTTCGTTTTGTATTTGTCCACCGAAGTGTTCCTTATTCTGTGAACCTCTCTGGAGATTAGAAAATTAGAAAAGTTTCCCCCCCCCCAAAAAAAAATGTGCTTTTTTATAGGTGTTCTCTCTCTCTCTCTCTCTCTCTCGCTCTCTCTCTCTCTCTCACATACATATGCACATAGCATAGCAGTTCAGCATACACTGCTCACATCTTGATTTACAATCTAAGGTTGCCCAGCTCAAATTTTGTGATTTTAAATGTTTTCTTGTGCGTATAGTTGTATGATTAATGGCTTTACTGTTCATTGGTTTAGTTTCATATCGGTCCTCCTAGACGCAGTGTTCATCACATGTTGTTTCTTTAATT
Organism: Lanistes nyassanus; assembly: GCA_004794575.1. Lineage (NCBI taxonomy): Eukaryota > Metazoa > Mollusca > Gastropoda > Architaenioglossa > Ampullariidae > Lanistes > Lanistes nyassanus. The sequence goes on from SMGT01011175.1 coordinate 125,206, forward strand.
CTTCACCCCCAAGTAGTATTGGAATTGCTGTCCGCAGTCCGATGTCTTTTAGGTCATAATACAAAGTAAATATCCTGTCCCCTTTCGCACAGTACAGTCCTGCCTTTCACACTTTCTGCTATACTCCATTGTATCCACTCATTCATGCTGTCCTACCCGGTGTATTTACAGTGTCTTTCTGATATGGTACATGTTTCTTTCGCTGTCTTCACTTCCTGCAACCAGTGTATATTTTTCTTTGAAACGCACGCACGCACGCACGCACGCACGCACGCACGCACGCACGCAACACACGCGCGTACGCACAGGCCCACGTAATCTCGACACGTTCATGTCAGTTGTCGCCGGCACTCAAAAATGCTTGGTACAAACCCTTTATATCTGATCGAATGCGAACACTGGTTTACTACACTTCGTAACTACAGGAAACAAAAGCACCCCGAACATCTAGTCTTGAAACGCTACAATGCCCATTCACGACTTCACGGTTTAGGTTAAAATATTTTTATCTGAGGTTGGTCACCGATGATCTCGAATTATTAATCAGACTGGTATATGGAAATAAATTTATTTTTAATTTTTTAAACGGAGGTTTTGTGTTGTCTTAAATTTCTGGAAGTAACTGCAGTTTCATGCTTTCTCCTGCTCCACAAACTATTTCCGAAAATTGATATGTACTGTCGAATCGTTTCGACTTCTCAGCTGGCTATTGGTAAACGATTGAATAACGCTGGTTCTCTCGGGGCTGTTACTCTCGTCAGAGCGAATTCTAGATCGTTTTTTTAAAAAAGAAAAATCCTGTTGCGAGACTTGCCAGTCTTTCAGTCTTGCAATTTAGCATGTATTAACTACTCCTTTTGTTTCGATTTAACTTTTGCTGTATATACACTTATTGGTTAGTTGCCACAGTGTCATGCACATGCAGTCCCATCTTCCTAGAAAAATGAGGGAAGGGGGAGGAGAGGCGAGAAAAAGAAATATAGAGACAGAAAGGAGGGTAGGACAAGAATTTACGATCAGTGTAGCTAAGGAAGTAAATTACATTTATAAGCAACAGAACTAGGCCGGCAGTCTGTCACCGTTTGCGGAATGAATTTAACATCTTTCGCTCAGTTTTTTTCCCCACCTAACCATCTTTCCTCCCGTTGAACGCCCAAGACAGACGCATCAAACGCAATGCCCTGTAATAAAAGTTAGACACGCCAACTAGAGGCCGCCCCAGCGAACGTCAAAAGCGTCAAACAAAACACTTCTCCTGTCCTCGCTCCCCCCCCCCAACCAGAAAAAAGCACATCAGTCCTCAGATTAAAAAAATATAAGTTCTTAATAAATATGTTGTTTGTTGTTCGCCCGTTATTATTCACATGCGCATCATGCACAAAGATTTTGCGCACAGGCTTTTCATGCGCCTCGACCATTATGGCATAATTTATGTTAGTCTATTTTACATCGTTTATTAAAAATATACCGAACAACTGTTCATAAATAATATGACTTCTCAAATTGATCATATGCTATCAGTCACTCAAAAACTTTCCCTTACAATATATTTTAGTTACATGCACACAGGTTATACACGCACACAAACTCACACGCGTTCACAAAGGCATGCACGCTAATTCACAAACTCGTTCTACATGTCCGTGCAACCATTCTCTACTACTCTTTCCCAAAGATCTCTTTTCGTACTACCAGGTATCCCATTTCCTATCCTATCTGTCTCTCTTTGAACACTAGAATAGAATTTATTAGGACAACACTCAGTTTCCTACAATCACATGATTTCCGCGGTTAATGGCTTTCTCAGGCGACGTTTCTCACGGCTTATAAGGAACGGAGTTCTTCATGGAAGCCTCATATGATGGAGGGTTCACGACGGGTTGACCTGGAAACACAAAAGCAAAATCAGACTGACGTAAGGTCCAAAAACAATCCGTCAAGCACCCGGATGTGGAGCCACTACCAGAATAACATACTTGGCAGCTCCCTTTTGTCAATGCCAGGACTGAAAAGCAGCGTCTAATTAAAACGTTAGGCCTTGAACCGTCTGAACATCATCTGGACGCATGAAGACAAATGATAAAGGCACACAAGCAGTTTCACTTAAAACTCGCTGTATTCTAAATGGACGAATGCTGTCCCCCGCCAATCAACGATCACGTGGAACCATGCGTTGCAGTACAGTCCAGGTCTCACGTGCACGTGCATTGGCTTCTCTGACCCTTTAGAAAGCTATAGATACAGTAAATGCTGTGTGTCAAAGTTGAGAAATGAGAAACATAGAAATGCTTGCAGTACTTGCTGTGCTTAATTACTGACAATAGTTATCAACTTTCCTTAACAACCAGGTGGCACTAGCAAAGATCATTAACAACGCTTCTCAAATCATGACCTGGACAGCTGTCGCAAATCAGCCCCGCAGTGAATTTTTAAAGCATTCTCTGTAAATAAGCACAGCCTTACGAAACCAGAAGAGTTGCTTTAAGATAGACGAGGTGTAGTAGTGATGTTTTACCGAGCAGGAGTCTACAACTAACGTGATCATATGACATATCTATTAATTTTGAGTCTGAAATTTATAACTCGCCTGGGCCGCTCATGCTTTCAGCGGTGTAAGCGGGTGGATAGGCGACGCTGAAGCTCTCTGCTCCTCGGGGTGGCAGGTTGCCTGGCTGTGGGTAGTAGGTGGGGTAGGGGCCGGGGTAAGTGAAGCCACTCTGATACCCGGGGTACCCGTAGACACCCGCCGCGTAAGCAGCAGGCGGTGGGGCGGCTATGCCCGCTGGGGGTGCAGTGGCCGGGGGGCGGGTCACCGACACGACGACCTGTCCACCCGTTTGGTACCCGCCCTGTCCGGGGTACGTCATGACCCCTTCGTTGCCCCCCAGCGCGTGGAATCCGACAACGGCGCCCCCTGGCGGAAGTCTGTTGCCCAGCCTCCTCCTGACATCGTCCTTGAAGGCGTTGTACTCTTGCACCAGGCACGACATGCGGAAGAGGTCGGCGAGCCAGCCCAGCCCTAGGAGGCCAAAGGTCAGGGTGTACAGCATGCACCAGCATAGCCGCTCCAGGTAACAGTGGTGGAAGCCGAGAAGGCCCAGCGGCGGGAACCATAGCAGGTAGGCGTCGTCCAGGTATGCCGTCTCCGGGTCGGTCTCGCCACGCAGCGCCGAGTTGGCGCGACGGACCAGGATCGGGACTCGGAACCAGTCAACGATCCAGCCTGAAGACAAACACGTGATCTGACTGGCTGGCTAATACCGTTTTACATCTAATTTTCGTTTTTGATTTTCGTTCTTAACAGCTTACTTGTGTTGTCTAATAATAGTTTTTTCCCTCTCGAAAGACACGAAGATTATGAAAGATAACAAAACCAACAAAAAATTAATACAAAAGACTAGAAGCAAAACACGCTAAAAGTAGAGACAGGTAGGCAGGCAGGCAGACAGAAGGAAAGAAAGAAAGATTAAAGCAGGAAGAAAAGACGACAAATGAAGGAATGGGAAAATGGCGACTGGATGAAACGGCAATAAAATTAAAACAAAAACGATCAAGAAGAAAACCTGATGCTCAAGAGGAAACAAGCTACTGGGATCAGAGGCACTGTGTGGGCCTGCTCACCTACTGGGATCAGAGGCACTGTGTGGGCCTGCTCACCTACTGGGATCAGAGGCACTGTGTGGGCCTGCTCACCTACTGGGGCCAGAGGCACTGTGTGGGCCTGCTCACCTACTGGGATCAGAGGCACTGTGTGGGCCTGCTCACCTACTGGGACCAGAGGCATTGTGTGGGCCTGCTCACTCACCAACTCCGAAGAGGCCGAAGCTGCAGATGTAGAGAAGTCCCCAGATGGGCCGGCCAAGGTAAAAGTGGTGTGCTCCCAGCAGGCCGGCCGGGCTGACAGCCAGCATATGTGCCGTGCATGAGCTGTACTCACGCTGCACTTTCGTCTCGTTGGCTGTCTTCACCAGGCACGGCATGCGGAACAGGTCGATCAGCCAGCCGATGCCAAACAGGCCGAACGTGAACAAGTACAGAACGCCTAACCCGCAGTTTCGCAGGTAAAAGTGATGCGCACCTGACAGTAAAAAACAAAAACCGGTTTTACAACTAAGATAAACACGTGTTTACTTTTTGAGGATAAAATGCAAGATTACCCTAGAACACACACACACACACACACACACACACACACACACACACACACACACACACACGTGTACTCAATCGTTCAGACCAGAATAAAGGCTTTCTATAAATATAACCAAGGACAGAAAACACAGTCAGTCTAGTTCTGGAGTCTCTGCAGCAAAAAGATTTATACAGTTATGTGTATGCGTATGAAACCTCTCGGCATTTCTTTGTAACGAAAGTCACGTTTCGACTGGAATAAGCTACCTTATTTTACTTAGTGGAAAAAAGACGTGCATGAATAAACTTGGGTTAGGACGCACAAACGTACCCACATATCTGCCCAAGCTCTCACACACGCACACAAAAGTAAAACGCCAAGCCAAGGGACTCGGTGTACACAAAATGTACACATCAGAACAAACTCGAGCTCCAACAGGTAGACATAAACACACAAGTGCTACAGACCACGACAAACTTGCTGCAACAGGTACAGGTAAGCTGTGATCTGGCTTACCCAGCAGGCCAAAGGGGAACCCCAAGACGTACGCGTCGACCAAGTTTCTCGGCTCTGGCACCGCACACAGGTTCACGGCCCCTGAAAGTCCCTGCTGCCGTCGCTCCTGCAGCATGTGCACTATTTGCACGGCACGCTCTTTGTTCCGGCGGTTGACTTGCTGCACGAGGCATGGGAGCCGGACCATGTCTATCGCCCAGCCGTAACCCAACAGGCCGAATGTGAGGAAGTACAGCACACCGAACCCCGAGCGACCTGTGTGTAAGGAAAACTTATACGACATACAAGAAGCAAAACCCAGAAGACACAACCATCTGTCTGCAGACCCGACACACAACAAAAGTACAGAACATTGGTATTATTACTGCTTTTCAAGGTACCGTTACCTGTTAGTCTATTTCGCTCATCGCACCTCGTGGTATATGTATGCAAATTCGAATAGTTTTGAACCCTTCTAGCCTATGTGTGTGTGGTCCCTTTGAATTCAGTTTTCGTACATCCAGCTTAAGATATAACTATGATCCGGCTATATACGTGTTATATAACATGGGCTTAAGGGTAAGCGTTTAAGCGTAATTAAGGTGGTCGTGGGTTTGTTGCAGTTCGCCCCTGAAACCAGGTGATAAACATGAGTTGGTTACAAGCGCTTTCGTTACCGTTGGCAACGAAGGGAAGCGAATAAGCACAAGCCGATTGTAAGAATTTTAACTAACAATTGTAAAAGCGTGTAAACATGAACCGGTTATAAACACGTTATAGTTAGCACCTGTGGGCAAGGTCACAGGGGAAGTATGTGGCATTCATATCACACGTACCCAGGTAAAAATGGTGAGCGCCCAAAACACCCAGAGGTATGCATAGCAGATACGCCTCCAGCAGAGACTTTTTGTGGGGCTCCAGGACTGGAAAGAGCAAGAGGCTCAGTGGGTCTGATGTCACAGCCGTTGTTGCCATCGCTGCAGCCGATGGATAAATTCCATTCTCAGCCGGACTGGTCCCGTACGTGGCTGGGACAACAAGGGGCGCAACCCCTGCTGTCCTGCCAACGTGGGACTGAGTCTGGATGGGTGGCGAGGTTTGCTGTGCATACTGAGCTAATTCCTTCTGTTTTTCGGCCATTGAAGCCAACTTTTCCCTGAAATATACATATGTGTATACAATGTCCATATATATAAATGCATAGTTGGGATGTAACGTTTTCAATAAATCAGACAAAACGTGTTGTCGGAAATGACAAATGAAACTATGAAAAAATTGCGAATAAGAAACATAATTAACAGAAGAATGCAAATAAGAATTAGGTGTTGCAGATAGTGACGAAAGAAAGAAAGAAAGAAAGAAAGAAAGAAAGAAAGAAAGAAAGAAAGAAAGAAAGACCTATAACCAAAATAACTGAAAGGAAACATTTAACAGACTGAATTTCACTTCGTACCTTTCCAATCCTCATTAACATTATTAAACTTATCAGTCTAAAAGGAATTGTATTTAAAATAAAAGGGGGGGGGGAAAGCTGTCCGTTCACTCGTCTGCATGTCTGCTAATGTGTGCTGGTTCAGCAGTCATCAATCTGTATAAATCCACACATTATTTTTTAAAGTCTTTCTGCTATTCTACATGTACGTCCATTATATAATATGTTTATCTGCGTTTATCTTTACCTTCTGTGTCAGTGATACAGCAGACTCTTTAGCTGCCCTGTTAGATCACAGACATTTCGTCCTCAGTCGGCAAAACTTTCAGGGTGTCTGTGGCTTGTATTTATCACATCGTGGTTTTCTAGGTGCACGTACGGTACTTCGATATCAACAACGTTTGCCACATGTCACATGGTGTCCAACAGATCTACACTCCAACGCGAAGTCCCTGGAAAGCAGGTCAAGTTTTGCTCCGTGGATGACGGATCTGGATATTTTTAGGATTGTGCGTCAGCCGGGCCTGATCGCAACGTTTTCGCGTGACTGCCGTACGTGTAAATTTCGCGATCACCTGTTCCGAGAGAACTTTTCCGACCGATCTGTACTGAAAATCAGCAGTTTGTATAGGCGTTTTCCTGTGCAGTTCTGACATTTCATAAAAGGTTGAAAAACTGTCAGTGCAGATCAGACTACGTTCATGGAATAGACTATCAGGACACGCAGAACGCCGGACAAGGAATGACATTCCAGTGTGAGGCATTTACAAAGGTGGGTCAGCTGTAGGTGCATGAGTACCAACACACTAATTATCTCTAGAGAAGACTAGTTACCGACAGCTAGTGTGCGAGAGCAGCGAAAGGACCCCCCTCCCCCGCCACCACCTCCCACCCCCCTGTCACATATAACGCAGTGCTCATCATTACTTGAAAATAGGTGCCTAGGTAGTTCTGCAGGTAGAGCTGCGGACTAGCAGGTTGTATTAAACGCACGTACGTACGCAGGCATGCACGCGCGCTCGCACACAGCGAACACAGCGCATGCACCCCCCCACACACACACACAGAGCAACAGCAACATTAATCAATTTATTGTAGGACCGTTGCCCGTACAAGGATAGTGAATAATATGATACATGAGAGTGACACAAGGTAAGAGAACCCACAGCTAGACACTTTCTTCTCCTCCCACCCTCCGCCCCAGCCCCCTTTTCACCCGCCTCCCTCCCCTTATGGAGCGTACTCGTACAACGTATAGCATGTAAGTATGGCTGGTTGCACATATGAATTGTTTTGTATGCTGAATATCATATGTGTAGAATTTAAAAAGTTTAAACCACCAGAGAGAGAGAGAGTAGTGGAAATATGTATGATACTACATCATTTCAACCATTCATTCAACCACCGACCCTCCCGTAAAGACAGATCGACAGATGCATTCAGTTTTTCTGATGCAGACTAATACAAGCAGGCGGTGCAAGGAGCAAAACCAAACAAGGCATGTGGTCACAAGACAATGTACTTATTTTTTTCTGAGTGAAAATTACGTTATTGTTTGTTGTAACCGGATTTCATTATCTTCAAAGGCGAAAACCAAACCAAAACAAAACAAAAAAGCATGTTGTCACGTGTCGGGGTCTGGTGGGTCAAGGAGATTGCACCATAGATTCCAGGTGTGAACCATCCTCGACTCTCAGGCCCTAATTAAGGTCTATTATCCCCTTGTTCAAGCCGCCATCTAGCCGCTCACGTCATCACCAGCCCAGGATTAGTTCCCTGTTTACACTTATGATCGGGGGTACTGGCCCTAGAAGCCAAGGGCAAGGTGTTAATTACCTGGGGCCGCTGGGGTGGGATTCGTGAAGGTGTCAGGCTGACCAGGTGTGCGTTAGTTGTTCAGGGAAGATTACGTAGCTGGAGAAAACTAGCGAC
>SMGT01011175.1:134109-154530 GCA_004794575.1 Lanistes nyassanus
TTGTGGTTAATGGCGAGGTGGGTGATGTATGTTGGTAAGGGAGAGGAAGTGAGCTGTGGCACAGCCCTATCGTATTAGATGAAAACCAAAATTACCTTGTAAATAAACTACATCTTATTCTCTTTCTCAGAAATCATCTTTGTTATCTTTAGTTGTGTAATAGAGTGGAGTGGGGGCTCGGGCCAGGGAAGGTTAGTGAGATAGTGATTTCTGAGGTCTCCACTCATAAGTAAGAAATAATTGTTCGCGGACGGGGGGGGAACGCCACCACGAGCCATTTGTGTGCGTGTGACAAGGTCACGCAGGCGGGGAGAGCAACACGGAGGTCGGTTGTCTCTTTCAAAACCCCCAGTTCGCAACACATGTGATTACAAGAAAACATTATGTATTTTATTACTGAACAATAAATTTATTCGTAATCTTTGCCGAAATGACGCGCAAGTATCGACCTTCTGATTATTGTTATCGTTGGCAATAATACCAGGCAAGAGACATTAACTGCGTGCAGCACAATGTAACCCAGACGTTAGCTGTAATTGACAGTAACTTGACACCGAGCGATTTCGTCCAGTTTTGCTGGAGAATGATAGATCGTGACAGCAGACACCAAGCTACTAACCACCACTGCGCATGCGCACATGAATCCATAGCCGCTGACCAGACGCGCGCGTTTCCTAAGCGCAAGAGTCGCTAGTAACGCATGAAAATGACGTCAGAGACCTTGCAGCCCGCCATTTGGGAAGTAGTCCTACAGGACATTTAAAATATATGTACCCATGCAGAGGCGAAACATGTACTTTACCTGCTATAGGAGGGACGTAAATAACATGAGTTGTTTTTTTTAAACATAGATATGAAAGAAAATTTGTTTTGTCAGCATAATGCTATTAAATTGCGTTTGTAAACATTATTAACAAGAGCTTCCAAAGACGGTGGTATGAATTTAATGATATAAATAAAGTCAGCTTAGTTTAATCCATCTTATTAAAAAAATTCATTTAAACCAATGCAACAACAAATTCATTCTATTTTTGTTACATGATTCCACCGCCTCCTGTTCCTCAAATACACCGTAATGAACACCTCTGTTTAACACGTGCTGTTGAAACTAAAATAACTTTATAGCGGTCGGAACAGTTCTTTAAGAGTGCGGCCATTCGACTTTACTGATCTGGGCGGGTCGAGGTACTCAGAACATGGCATTCAAACGGAGTTTGTCTTTTCTTTCCATATCCCTCTTAGGCAGACCCACAAGTTTTTCAGCAAAGAGGTAATATGTGTCCATAAGACACCATAACGGCATGCAATGTTCGTTTCTGTCATGTACAAACTGTATGTAGTGATGACTGGGCCGTCCCATAGGAGTTCATGAAAGGATCACCGTTAGCGACTGTTGGCTTGGCTTTATTTTAAAAAGCTTTCAATCTTTCAGTCATCTTCTCGCCCCCACCCCCTCACAGTTGTTATGCGTCTTGTGTACTAAATTTCGCTTCTGGCTCTTGAAAATTGTTGAGCAGAGGAAATAGTGTTTTCTAGAATCGCGTCCCAAGTGCTCGCTGTGCCTGAGAGGAGATTTACAGCCCCCAGGCTGTACAACGTGTTGGCAACAAGTTCTGACCAGCTTGAAGTTTCCACTCTTGCAGTTTAGGCCTGGTTGCGGGGCTTCGTAACTGCATGTAGCCTACTCAGCTATTTGCTGGCTATAGGTTCGCGAACGTATGAAATAGACTACTTTGTTCACCTGTATTACGGCGGTTAGCAATGATGACAACGATTTAAAAACTTCAATGGAAATTATAGGTACATAAGCATTATGAAAGTATAAGTGTCATTAGTCTTTCCCTTAAACAAGATTTGGGGCATATCAGCGCTTTGGAAATCTGCGTCAGCTCCATAGACATTGTATTACTTCCCCTGGTCAGCTCTGGGCAATCTTCCCGATAACTTTGCCACTCGAATTTAAATGAATCTTCGTCTGCTTCCGAGAAATTCCCCGTACACCACTTTTCCAGTTCTGATTCAGCGCCAAGTAATCACAGCATCTGCCTAATACTGACTCACTGTAAAGCAAAACACAGCCTTGATACTTAAAAATAAATCACCACAGTCTTGATGCATAACAATAAACCAAGGTACCGCACACAAGTCCTCGTAAAACCTTTTCGCATCTTTCGTAATTTATGGGCATTTTAATGAGTAGAGAGGTGATTCGAACCCCCACGCATCCCAGCCCAGACAGGCGAGCAGGCGCATCTGTATCTTGTATTTTTTGGCATTAATATCAGCACTAATATTTCGAGGATACAGATCAGATCTTCAGGCAAACGATTTATGTATAAAAAGGGAGATAAACACATGCTTATGCGTCTTGAACTAGGAAACTCCATTAAGGCAATTACAGCCTGTATTCCAAACGAAAGAAAGCCGTCTTGCAGCCATGCAATGTGTGTTCATGTTTGACCCGACGTGATTAGGCAGTCTGCATCGAAACAGGATACATGTCTACGATCTAAGGTGTGGTTGAAACTGTCCGTGTGTCTTGGCTTGAAGTTGAGTTACTTGTCTGACACGCACTCTTCATCTTCCAATCCCGTCATGGCAAATATTGCGGAATTCTGCATCACGTGATGCATGACAGCCATCTTGTTTCCGACGCCCTCTGATCTCCTGTGTGCGGCCATGGTCTGGGGCAAAACGCTTTTCGCCGGGTAGTTACGAGTGTGCCGCGAGAAATGGTGGCTTCCTGGCGCCTGAGATGAGAACGACAGAGGTATGGAGAAGTTGGTCTCGCTGAAGTCTCTCGAGAACTGCGTGGTGTGTGCCGTTTGACTTTGACGTAATTGTGACGACGTCGACGTCGACGCCGAGGGCGGGAAAACGAAGTGACTCCCCTCGCGCGTTTTGGAGTCTGGTGTGGAAGGAGAAGCACTCTGAAAGAATTAAAACAACAACATGCAGAGATAGGAACCCTGGCACTATGTGTATGTGTCTATGCCTTCAGGTTCGTGTGTGTCTGTGTGCTTGGGTGGATAGATGAGTGAGGGAGTGGACTGGTGTTGCATGAAAGAGGATGTATTAGCAGAATGGAACGATCAGAGAACCAATGTTTTTTCTAGAAATCATTCCCAGAAGATCAGCGTGAAGTACCATCTGTCCATTGGCTTATCCTTCACTTGCCACCCAGCCATCATTCCAGCTAGCAGGCAGCGTTCTGGGGTGGATCGTAGGGGGTGGAGACGAGTGCTTAAGCAGCCCCCACAACCCACCCATCAGTGTACCACTGGGATCAGAATGTTTATGTTTCAAAAAAGACCCTCAGAATTGCTTCAAAATTTAATGCTCCCTTCACAAATTGATTGATCCGGCCCTGGTGTTTATTCATCAGTCCAGCCAGCCAGTCAGTAACGTGTCTCACTTTTCTTTTTTTCGATCACCGCATTTCGTGACAACCTGACTTTTACCTAACCGCCAGGGCTTAGTTCATGGGGGACCTTATATCCTGTCCACGCTATAGGATGTCCGTAAAATATGCAACGCGAACGAATCTTGTGACCGCTTTTATGACCAGAATAATAGACACGAATACTCATGAAACCCAACCCTGGTGCAAAACAAAGGACCAAAAGTGTAGCATGAAAATATCCCGTGGACGCGTATTTCAATTAAATTTTCTTTCCCGACTAGGTCAGCGCTGCCTGCTTGGTGAGTGACCGACTGACCCCAGTAATTGTTTGCAATAAGAACAGCAAAAACATATGCAACAACATGCTGGGCTCTTATTTCGATTGGGTCGTTCCTTTTCTGGAGAACATCATCGGGAGACGGATTAATTCACACGAACATCACGAACGCTTAAAAAAAAAATCAGCCTACAAAGTGGCATGGCCATAGCAGACGTGTGTACTGGGACGAAGCTACCGGTCCTGCCAATAACTGAGAGAGTTACCTTTTCCTGTCAATAAGAACAGGAAATTGTTTATTGATCCGTCCCGTACGAAGGAGCATTTCTAGCTGCTGTCAACATGGTCTTCATGGCAAGCTATTTTGCTTTTGCTCAAAATAGAATGCACTCTTGCATTCTTGGGTTTCCCATGTTGTTTATGGTGGACAAAGTTTCTTGTGTTCTTTCTTTCTTTGATTCATTCAAATGTTCTTTCTTTATTCCTATAATTTCTTCCTTTCCTTCCCTTATTTGCCTTGCATAGATAATAGTTAACAAAAAGAAGAGGTACTGTAGATTAAAGGGAGATTTAAAATTTTATAGAATATCACAGAATATCAAAGTAAAAGAAAAACAGTAATTGAATCTCCCCACTTTCCTTCGATGATGCTCGATGAAAACGAGCTAAGTAATAAAGAAAATGGAGACAAATACGAGATACCAGAAGAGAATACGTGAAGAGAAATACAAGGAGGCCAGTTATTATACTTTGGTGTCCTGAGCTAACAGGGCTTACCAAACAAGCCAGTGTGGGTCTGTGAATGCTGATCAACGTCTTCTGACAATAAATGATACCCGACAAACTATTCTGGGCATGTAAATGTTGAGGCAAATTCGAAAGACCTTGCCCACGTGTGGATCGCAAACCTTTAACACTATATTAAATGTTGATGATATTATTAATTTTTTAATAATAAAGAGAGGTGTTTAGTGAGGGGTGGGAGTGGCAGAAGGGGGATGTAAAAACGGTGATGTGTACTCACTTGGGAGCTTGTATCTGTCGACCTCTGCCGCACTAATCCAGCAGTCTGCAGGCTCTGTCTTCTGCCCGGGGGAGCGAGGAAGGTCAGTCCAGAGGTCCAATTTCCATCAAGGCTTCCTCTCCGGCTCCGAGGGGCTACCGCGACCTTGACATCGTCTCTAGCGACACCGTGCTCTGCAAGTGGAGGCCCGACCCACGTTCCAGTGCCTGTAGGTTCGTGGTGAAGCGAAAAACGACGATGGTGACAGGATGATGGCAGAGAAGACGAAAGCGGCGGCAACAGCTCGTTCGTGTCGTTAGAGCGGGCATCTGCGGACCTGACCGAGTTCAGGACTTGCTTGTCCAGTTGCAGGGAGAACTTTCTTTGGCTTCTAAATAACAGGAATGAAATAAAGCCTTTGTCAGCAAGAGGGGGGAAGAATGGGAGAAAACGAAGGAGGAGATAAAGAGGAGAAGGAAGGGAATAAAATGATGAAGATGACGCAGAAAGGACAAGAAGAAACTACGATAAATTAAGACGATTGCGGCAAGTTTTGAATTAGTAGTCTTACAAGTTGCATACAAATGGTACTCTATAGTATCCACTGAGGCTTTCGGTAAACTTTTCATGTTCTCCCAATCTCCCCCTTCTCTCTCATATTCTGGCATGCTTCAGTTTGTTTGCTGGGTTGGTTGGGTTTCTTTTTGCCATGTACACGATGTCCAAAAATATAAGCAGTTTAAGAAGCATTTAAATACGGTATTTTTAATCCACGTTTGTGTGTGCCTGGAATGATGGGCTACTGTCATGTATGCACAGAGCTAGACTCGAGTACGGAGTGAAGCGAGAGAGTTTTAATTATTTGCGGATAACTGGGCTCTGTCATTATAAATATATCATCTAACCTCATAGATGAGATCTTAATCGCATCATCTAACCTGATAAGTGCGATTTAATTCAACGAACATCTGGCACAACAGGAGACAAGAAATGACATACTCAAAATTTACTGATGACGTGTCGCTCAAAATGACTTCAGAGTCCAGGCTCCTCTGCTGAGGAAGTCTGTGCCTGCCTTGCGATGCCGCGTCAAGCCGCACTTCTTTCTGTCTGTCGCACAGGTGCTGGATGCAGCTGTTCCGCTCCATGGCCAGGTCTCGCAGTCTGTCCTGCAAGCGATGATCTTCGATAGAATTTTTCTTCCAAGTTTGCACCGACCCATACCCAGATCCTGTGTTCTTTTTCATGATGAGCTTTGATGACGTTTTTCTTTTCTTTTTCTTGTTATATATAATCCTTCTGAATCTCACGTGTCTCTAGCAACCTCACGTCTCGTAGAAGTCGGTTGACCGAACTCTGCCGAGTAATCAGACAACACGAGGTCCTTGATATATTAAGGAGATATCATGCAAATCGGGCAACAATGTTCAATTCTTCTTGCAAAATAATATTCATGTGAAGAAAAATAAACTGTAATTCGACAGACTATCGATATTTTTTTAAAGGGAAATTTAAAAGGCATTTAAAAGTATACATCTCTCCCACAAGCAAACATTAGAATATATAAGACCTACTAATGTACACGTCAAAGTACTAATAATTCTGTGATTCTGAAAAATAGATGGTTAACTCAATAAATCGTAATTGCGAACAAGTATATTAAGTAAAAAAAAAATAAATACATATATATTCTCTACAACCCATTATACGTTATCGAGACTAGAAATGTGTAACGCCCAAAAAGTATATGTAGTCTGTTGTGAAATATGAAGTCAAATCCATCCCGTTTTTTAAAATACGCTATATTCCATAGAAACTTGAAAGAAAGAAAGAAAGAAAGAAAGAAAGAAAGAAAGAAAGAAAGAAAGAAAGAAAGAAAGAAAGAAAGAAAGAAAGATCGTTGAAAGCATGCACGGTTTTAATGGTATAACATTAAATTGTATTAACAAAACCTCCCTCTCTCCCTCCTGTTTAGTCGAATCCTCGTAAAGCGTTAAAGTAAAACAGAAGAGGTGGTGTCCAGCATTAAATAAACGCTGAGCTAGAAAACGAAGTCCACAAGACAATACTCTCGTTATGATAAAACCAAACCCAAAATGCTAGAATATGCGTGATTAACCCTAACCCTAACCCTGCCTGATCGCACAGCATAAAATGAAACCAAGCAGTACAGACGTGGATTGAGAAGCAAAAAAGAAAATAGAAATCCACTAAGAAAAAAAAGGAGGGGATGACAATTACCGGCCATTTATCAGTTTTATGGCAATAAAACATACATTACCTCAACAGTTACGCTGTGCGCACGACCTCAAGGAAATCAACGGTGAGATATAGGCATTGGATATCGTCTACACAGCGCACGTCGGGCATCGGCGTTAGCAGGTCCAACCTGACTGGCTTCGTTCGACTTGCTGCAGCCACCGTCATTGAGCTGAACGGTTCATACATCGATCCATCAATATAACTCGATCCTGGGGCGGCCCAGTGCTGACAGATGACCCTGCGTGAACCTTGTTTGTGTGTGTGTGTGGGGGGGGGGGGAATTAGCCGTGCGTGCGTGTGGGTGTGTCGCGTCGATCCGTGCCTGTCTGCATGCGTGCATCGACCGGTGCGTGATTTAATGCTTGCTCGATCGCTCCTTGTTGTGAGAGCTGATTCTGCACACGCATGCACGACAGACAGATGAAGAGAGACGTGGGGACAAACAGCAGCTGTAGATGGACAGACGGACCAAAATAATAGACTGACAGGCGGATTCGTTTCGACGAATTTCAAAGGCAGACACCGGAGATCACTGCACATGATATAGATCGCGCATGGCATTGGCAACGACAACATATACATTCACATCGATTGATATATTTAACTACCCGTTGTTTCATCGCTTCGTGCGTGCATTTATAGCAATGAATGACGGAAACTTTGGAGGACATCAAAATAGATAAATCGACTGGTTTTTAGAATGTATATGTTGATCGAATTGTCAGTCGCAGGTGCAAAGAATTAATCTTCATACTTTTGAACACAAAGATGACCTCATCGGTGGTCTAACGGTTAAGGTGTCCGCTTCCGAGGCTAGTGGTCGGTTTATGGTTCGCTCCAAAGTATGACTTCAAAATTGGCAATAGCTGTCCTGCCAGATGTCTGGAACTATAAAAATTATGGAAACAGTAAGTAGGATTGGTTGGCCCGGTGTCAGTATAATGGGTGGGACTGAAGCCTGTGTTGTAACAGCAATCCCAATGTGGGACATCTCAAGCAAAAATCATCCTCAGATCTTATGACCCACCAGGGAACCATGCATTTTGCTGCATATATATAAGGTCCCTGGTACAATTAAGTTGTAGTCACCACTAAACTTAATAGTAAACTGGTGTTGTTTATGATAGATGGACACTGTTATTCTTTCTTGGCAACTTGTACGCAGGACTACCAACTGTAATCAATCAGTCCGCCAATCAATGTAGCATGTCGCATGATCTCGCATCGTACGCTAGTGGTGTTGTTGCACGCTTACAATCTCTTTTTTTTTTCGATTCAAGGGAAACCATTCTGTTACAAGCATAAGGGGACGCAAGCCAGGATGCCGGTTAGTGTAGTCAACTAGTAGACACTTCTGTAATGGCGGTAGAAACTCCCATACAGTTGTACAGACACCTTCTAAAATGTTTAAAAAAGCTGCCGAATGAATCACAAGGGTATTACAAACATTACATAAGACAGGTAAAAATAAAGCTTAATGAGTGTATTAGGTATCTAGTCGAAGCTTAGATTAGAACTAGAAGTTTGACTCAATCATTGAGTCGAATGACTGGCCAGTCATAGTTTACTAGTATTATATTTTAGTATAAAGGCGCTTATTAAATATATTATATAGATCAATATAATGTACACATGTACATGTGATAACCAAGATGTATCATTCTTACACACATCCTTACACATATCACTTATCTTTCTAAAAGTAAAACTAATTAATAAGGAACTGGTAGTTCATCAGTCATCAGCGGCGCAGAGTAACACCATTCAACCAGTGGCCTTCGGTCGGAATAAAAATCGAGATTTAAAACTCTAGTCAGTCCGCTATCTTGATCTCGTTGCGCAGTCTCCGTTCTTTCCCTATTTATCTACAACTCGTATGCAGCATTTACCGTGGAAATACAGAACCCGGCCTGTCATATTGCAGCATTACAATTATCTTCTACCAAATGCTTTTCATAATATAGAAGAACAATTTAATACAAATTTCAAACAGTCCCTCAAAGATCATGGGGCTCCCTATCCCAAACATTGGTGATATTATCAACAAAGCCATCCTCCACAATGGTTCTTCAGTATTGGTTGACAGTTTCCACCCACTACATCTGGAGCTTCACTGGTACAGAACACCACAATGCCAGAAATCAAAAGTTTCATTCCCTCTGCAGTTACTGCACTAAACCTGTGGTTAGAAACATTTGACTCAGACGGATCAAACAAATTCAGAAAGTGCCCCAACCACCATCACACTCTTTTCTTTCAATTTCATTCTTGCTTTTGTGCATGTGTATATGCATTCACATATGCATGTGTGTGTATGTGTGATGGGTGTATTTTTGTGATTTAACTTTTCTGAATTATGTCAAAATTTATTATTACAATTACATATTATATATATTATTGTCATGATACAGATACTGTGATGCTCATAGTGCATTTATGGCTCACACTATTCAGTCATCTTTCAGTTTTGTAGACAAAGAACTGACTGATTTTACTCACTTTCCCAATGCTGGACGTTATTCCATCAATCCATCAGAAAACATGGCATTGTATTATCTGTTTCAGGGTTTCCGCAGTCATGCAGATGAAAAAGACAGTGAGCGCATCATGCAAATAATCAGTCGAGCTTTAGAAGATGCAGAGTGGATCATGAGAAAAGTATTTCTATGATTGTCTCATGTTTACAAAGTGAAAGTATATCTATGATGTGTTATGTTTACAAAGTGAAAGTAGTTCTATGATTACCTCTTGTTTACAAAGTGAAAATATGTCTAGGATTATCTCTTATTTACAAAGTAAAGACATATCTATGATTATCTCTTGGTTAATATTACAAAATTCCATAGAAAGAAAATAAGACACTACATAAATCCTGATGGCTTAGTAGAATGTAAACTATGTTACAGCATGCCAAAAAATAGCAACATGAAGTCAAGAGTCAACTCTGAAAGGCTGAGGATATCACAGGATGAAGATTATAATGCTCAACATGTTGTGGTCAAGATTTGGACTAGTGGTGCAAAAAGTGTGGATTAAGCTTACTCAGAATGTTTGACTTTTACTAAAACTCTGTAGTACTAGTAGTAGTACTGAGTTTGAATGGTGGCATGTATGCATCTTTTTTATTGACTCTGGGGTGTGTGTGTGTGTGGCTGTATGGTTGTATGTATATGTACCCGCTAAACAAGCAAGCAGTTATTTTTAAAGGATGTTTGTGTATGCGCATGCACGCATAAGCAGCTGTGCGTTTTTAAGCCATGACTGTGTATAGGTATGTATATATGCCTGTTTAGTGCTGGTGTTATGTTTCAGGTCATTTTAAAGATGTTTTACTCGTGACAGTACTGTCATTTTTTCTACACATACATTGTCATTTTAAGAATTAGCACTCCCACTCATTTTTTGTCTAGGCAAGATATGTTCATGTTCTATGGGGTCTGGTATTCCAAATCTTTGTTGGACAGATGCAAGGAGCAGCAAAAGCTTATGATGTCGGAGGTATAGGTGACTGCAGAAGCTGTGATGCCAGGACCTGGTTTTGCCTGCATTTTTTATATCTTCAAAATTTCCCTCAGTTTCAACAGCTTTCGGTGTCCTGGTTTAGGCTATTCTTAGAAAGGAACACCATCTTGCCTGAAGAGTTTTTTAGTCACTGCTTTGAAAGGAGGCTTAATGTGTACATATTGTTTTCACAGCAACCATTAAATTTACAATTAGATCTCACACCATCAACAACCATCAGATCTTTCATTTAATTCCATCTTTAAAAATAAATAGAACTAAAGTGTGCATCATCTTTATTGCTGTTTATTGGGTAAATTTCTTTTAAAGTTATAATCTGCAGAGAAGACAAGAAATTGCTTAGTTGCCAATAACAACAACCCAAAAAACCCCATTAGTTTGTATGAATTTTTTCAGACAGAAACACCAGTCTTTTAGTGCAGCTTTTGTAAAAAGCGGTTGTCAAAGCCTACTAATTGGTGTGCATCATGTAAAAAGGTTTCTGTAATCCTTTAAATCTGATGTGTTTCAACAAAGGAAGAGTTCATAAAGATGCTTTCCCTCCCATTGTCTACTGCACCAGTGCTACTATAGTTTTTGTGTGTGGAGTGATAACAGCTAAAGCAAAACAAAAATTTAAGAAAGTACATTCATTTTTGTGATAATTTGGCTTTGCTTTTAAAACTGTGCTTTGTTAGCATTTGTCTTATTTTTGGCTATGAGAACTTCGGGCTCCACCATAGTCATCTCTCTTCTCTACCTCCATCTCTCTTTATTCATCAATCATTTCTTTTTAAAAATATTGTGTCAGTAAATCATTGCATTGTAACACTGCAGGAGTCTTGTAGCTTCTGCAGGTGTAGACAGTGGTTTCTTTTTTGTTGTTTCCTATATTTTGTCCTCTTTGAAGTAGCGGTAAAGTTCTGTTGTCTTTAAAAAGTGGAGTGCAATTGCACTTAAAAATAAATTTTAACAGATTGCCTAATGCACACCTGTTGCACACCTGGGATGCAAGAAGGAGTTTGTCTCTTCTGGTTAGAACAGAAATTGTTCTCTAACTTTATTATGTGGAGCAAATGTTAAGGGTTTTTGCTGGCAGCAAACTCCATTTCATTTGCTCCACAGAGAATAGAAGTACGAAGTGAAAGCAGAGACCAACATGAAGGACTGCCGGATTGCCTGGCGCAACCAGACCCTCCAGCTGAGCAAGTCATGTTTGAGTCTGTGTTGCCGACTAGGCAAGTGCTTTTTGTCACTTTAACATGTACCAATGCTCAGATGATGGGTACAAATGCAAAGGGCAGCTTGGATAGTGGAATACCAAGTGTATGTCGTCGGCAAAGACAAGCAGTCTAGTATTGGGTGCTATTTTTAGTTATGGCCAAATGCACATTAAGATGCTACTTTAAATGCCAAGGGGTTTGAATCTTGCCAATATCAAAGTCAGTAAATAATGTAGTACCATTGCAAGTACCATATAACTCTATAATGTATCTATGATTGTATATAAATGTTTTCTGTATTAACTTGTGGATATTGTATAATTTATGAAATAAAAGTGCCAAAGGTAATTTATATTTCATGAGTTGGTGCAGTGTGGCTTTTGGCTGTTTTCAACCATTGAGATTATAAAATAAAGTGGAAACTGGCTTTTATGGCCTACAAAATGCTCAGGTAGGGGAGAATGATAATGGAATAGCCTACTCTTAGCATAAGCCGATGTTATTCTGCCCCTTATCATTCATTCTTTATTGCTGGATGATTTTAATTCACAAAAACAAAAAAAGTATTAAATAATTTCATTGTATAAACACAAAGCTCATCTTCATAACCCTTTAATTTATATATCTCTATGCCTGCACTAAACATGTACGTGTACGATGTTTGTATGATCAAGTTGTTCCCACATAATTACAAATCATGTCAAATTGTGAAAATGTTAATGCATTCATGCATCCATTGATTTCATAAATTTGTGAAAACTGCACCTCCATTTATCATTTCTCTGGAGAAGATTTATGTGGAACATCTTTACAGGCCTCGGGGGGGATTTTTCTCAGGTGCTAGGGTTTTGCTGACTTGATCTTTTCCCCTCAAAGCCCTTGATGCACACCATCACGCTGTACTACCCGGGCCCCCCGTTCCCCCCCCCCCCGTCATGAGATACATAGTCTTTGTTTCCGACTTGATCATTGTTGATCTGACATAATAATATCATTATAAAACCAAACAATTAAACCCTCCTTATTCTGATCAAATTCAAGAGACTAAATTATGGCACGCACACGAATCATGTCTGCAAAAGACAAACATGGTCGATTTATCCTTTGCATACCCTTTTGCTTTGGGACAAAACAAAACCAAAGATGAAACATTTAAGAAATAAAAGTAAGGGAACCATATTCATATGATATTGGCCTTTATCCTCGTGGGTGCTACACGTTAGTATCTCGAATCTGGAAACAAAGAAACTGGGCCAGAAATAATTTTTAAGCTAATTACCAGCTGCTTAGGTTGCTAGGACTTTGGAGCATTATCAATTTTCCAGAACAAGACACAACACGAACAGCTATACATGCATGACGCATGATCTTTATTTATACCTGTAGTGAAAGTTTGTCGTTAGTGTTCCGTGTTTTCAAAACGAGTAACGCAGTGGAAGGAAATGTTGACTGTCAGTAAATTAAATTTAGTCTGCCCAAGACAACAGTCAACTGTACAATATTTTCTATACATCATTTTATGTTTCCTTGTTTCCTAACATATGTGTCATTGCTTCATCCTCAGTTTAAAGTCTCGGGAAAAAACGGATTTCAGTGAAAAAAAAGTTTTCCAATTGATTCAGACTGCAGATAATCTTAAAATCTATCACGTCGAGGGATCGTGTGCATCATTGATTTTGAACGGTTAAAAACTATACTAAACTTGTAGAGCAATTAGTTGGTTGAAAGTGCGCTGACCTGCAAACATAGGGTCAAACGGCAGCGCGCGCGCACAACATCACAAATACAATGTAAGCATCGAGAACCAAAGGATGCATCCTTCGCCGCAATGTGCTAGGCACCCCTCCTCTCGGTGGAGTCTGCACATGCGCACATGACTCAGTGGCAGCCATTACCGAGGAGCTGCGAAACGGTAGGCGGAAGGGAGGACTATGCGATTCGTCGTCCCCGAAACGGAATTGGTAAGTTTTATTTGTTTATAATGTCGAGACTTTAGGGTAAATATCACACTGAATTGAGAATGTATCTGCAAACTCTGATTCCTGTATTGTTTGTCGCCGAAGAAATCGCGTTTCAAGCGCAGATAACTCGGATAAAAATTATGAATGAGTCTAGGAGTGTCTGATTCTTATGTGTAATATTGTTGCGATTAGTCATGCGTGTACCTGTTATGCAAACTTAAAGATTCATTCATTTAATTGAATTAAATCCATAAATGACAGCTGTTTTACGAGTTAGCAATACAGTTGTTTTAAAATACAAATATCCTGCCCGTTGCACCTGACCTAAGGCTAAGCAGCGTAAGACACTCTGTGAGTCTGTCAGTAAACAGTGTCAGACATATGAACTGGCAGTTTGCCGATGCTTTTCCAATCCTCAATCTGTTACGAATTAGGAAAAAATTACTAAATGTGTTAGCCCATAGACAGTAAATGCCAGAGTAAGCAGGTGCTTGCGAAAGAAAATATTTATATTTCGCCATGGCTTGTATGTATCCCATATAATATATTTATTTTACAAGTGCTTCAATTTTTGCAATGATTGCTCACATTCAGACATTGGGAAGTTTATCCGCCACACTATTGTTAAAAATGCACAACATAAATGATATTTAAAGAATTAATGACATCAGGTCTTGTAATTGTGTTATGACTGTGTACCTCATTTCATAATCTGCCTTGCATAATCATAATAAAATTGAAAGTGAAACCATAGTACAGAACACTTAATTGTTAATAAATTTTGTTTAGTTTTGTTGCTTATTGCTGTTTATTGTTTAGCATTTAGTCAGCAGTGTAGTCTATATCATGACTAGAAAAGGAGGAGAAAGAATGTTTCACGACTTTCAGGGTGTAGGGGTGTGGGGAGGAAGGAGGGGAAAAATTGAGTTTTCTGTAAACAGGTGCTGCATGCAGAGAAAGTGCATGTGCCAAGCATGGTAACCAAACCACAACCCTAATCAGCAACACATACTCATTCTACTATGTTATGGGCTGGCCCATTTTCAATGTTTAAAAAAAAATCATTGTAGTTTTGTACTATAGTGAATGATACAGCATGTTATAAATTTGAGAAACTCTGCAGTTCTATTGAGTGGGAGTGAGAGTAAGGTCAATTACTCAAGGGCCTGATAAGGACAAGAAGGTTTTAATGAGTTAATTTGTCCCCTCTTTGAACTGTAGCCATAAAAATAACAGAACTGAACATGTTTCACACATGCCTGTGTGCATGCACATATGCATACACACATGTATACAATCACATGTGCATATCCATGCATGCACACACACACACACACGCTGCAGACTGTGACCGAACATGTTAGGTATAAATTGTGGCTAGGGCTGTTCATTTAGGAAAAATGAAAAGCGCATATTATCTCCCCTGCCCCCATTTTCCACACAGGTATGCGGATATATATACATTTCACACAAAGGTATAGGTATCTACACATGCTTGTGCACTTTCACACACACACACACTATTACCCTCATCACACCCCTCCCCCTTCTATCTCACTCTCTCCGATACAGGCACGGAAGTTAGAAGTTCTGGAAGCCAGCACCACTCAGTCAACACACAAATTGTTGATGTGCCATAGGAGACACTCTTTTGTATTCGTCAGCAGTCTTTCCCACCCTGCTCCATTCTGCCTTGTGGGAAAAGCCCTTTTTTCTCCTGCTTGGCTCACTCTCCATTGCTGTCGATGTGCATCATCCGTACCGATCCCTCTTTCTTTCTCTCACAGCCTGTCTGCTTTTCCCAGTTGGCTTGCTTTTAGCAGCTAACATAGTTTCTGTCTTCTTTTTTTAGCCCAAGCTCAGGCTAGTCTCAGTCTGCATCATTATAGATATAGACGTAGATGCTCCCTGTGTGCAGAGCATCAGTGTTTGTATAGCACCATGGGTCCATGGGTTCATATTTTCTTTTTTGTGATGGCCTCTTCCCATAAACTGTAGTTGGATGCTTGTTTTACAGTTGTTCTCAGGGTTGTCGGAGATTATGAAGTAAAGCAGGTACTAAAACTTGTCCTTCACCTTGTGTTTGATGTCAAAACACTGTTAGACTAAGGAGACATCAGCAGAGTGCAACAACACACTGAATACAAAATATGTGGTAGATGTAGCAATGATTAGGAAGTTGAAATGAGGAGTGTAATTCATGTGAACAATAATTCAGGGCTTCCCTGATGATTCTTGCTTTCAGACTTCTGCTGATGAAAATCGAATGTACAGCTTATCTTATGCATTTGCACATACAGAGAGAGAGGGGTAGGGGGAGCAGCTAGGGAGGCCTTGGAACATTGGTCTTTATTTGATTTTTAGTAGTTTAATGAAAAACTGAACTTTTATTGAAACATGAACTGAGATTTTTGGATGGTAAATTTTTCTGGCCCTCCATTAGGGCATGGGTGTCCTAAGAAGACTATTTTGTATATGTGTGTGGGTGGGTGGGTGGGTGGGTGTGTGCATGCAATATTGTCCAAAGAGCTATTTGTTTCATGGTTATTTTAATCATCAGTCAACTACAAGTTCTAGCATGCTGACATGAGAACCATAACCATATAAAATCTAAGTATTTTGAAAATCAAGTGATCATCTGTGAAGCCCTGTTTGAATATTTATAGTCTGCCAATTTGTGGCACATGC
Source organism: Lanistes nyassanus (assembly GCA_004794575.1). Taxonomy (NCBI): domain Eukaryota; kingdom Metazoa; phylum Mollusca; class Gastropoda; order Architaenioglossa; family Ampullariidae; genus Lanistes; species Lanistes nyassanus. The sequence continues at coordinate 150,428 of SMGT01011175.1, forward strand.
CTGTATAACTTTCTTTTATGATGTAGTTTCAAACTTAAATCTATCATCAGTTATTTTAAAAGAAAATAATGTAATCGACTGCATTTTCTTAAGACTGAAACCTTCCTCCCGAAATTACATTGTGTGAAATAATTTAATGTCTTTTTGGCACTTTGTGATGTCTGGCCTTGTGAGAAGAGAAGACGTAATCAGTGATGTACATCAAGCTGTGAGTTAAGGATTTTATCTCATTTGCCAAGAGGGTTTTTTTTTTTTTTTACCTGTAAGCCTCTCAGATGACTCATCAGGCACAGTCACTTATTTGAAACATGGAGCAGTCTGTTGTTGCTCAAGGACAGGGGATAGTTAGCTACAGGTAGCATTATGTGCAGATGTTTTTATCTTTTAACACATGAACAATTCTAATACTGCTTAACACAGGTAAGACTTATTTGCTGTCATCAGTTTGATCCAGCCAAGGTGTACTGTAGCAAATTCTTAACACATGCTCTTGATAAATTGATGGGGTAGTAAATCAAGTATGTCAAAAATTTCAAGCATATCTGTGAATTTCCTAGCAAGATATTGCTTAATGTTTATGAGGACTGATCAGCTCACGCCATTAAATAACATCTAATATGACAAGTAATATGGCATTGACATATCCAGAAAATTGGATTAGAAAGATTAGAAGTGAGAAAAACTGCTTATGTTCATCTTTCCATGGCATGCAGGTTTGTTTCTTAAGAGCAGTGCCATAACATAATAACAAACACCTACTGTGAAAGTAGTGAGAAGTTAAAATCCTACACAGTTTGAGTGTTAGTTTTGTATTTATACTATAGTTGAATAGTTTACAAAGTAGTGTTTTATGAGTTTTTCTAGGAGTTAAAATCACAATATAATTAAGGGTTCATTTCAGGGCTTCATGGCCTGGGCCTTTTTCATTAACCTGACACCCAGCTATCTAAAAGAAAAGCAGTGTGGAAGCTTGAGGGAAAACCCTTAGAAACATGTGGTAGAGGATAGAGCTGCCTAGCACTTTGTAGCAGCACAACACCTGGAGTATGTGCTTCAGCGACCCACTCTTGATGAGGCTTGAGGCTTTAGACAGCTGCTTTTTCCTCCACTGTGTCTAGCATAGGCAGTGTACCAGTATTCACGAGTATTATATGGTCTGGTGGCATGCCATACTTCTTTGCTCATTGTACAGATAGTACTATAATCTGTTAGCATTGTATTTCTTTCTCCATCCATCACTCCATCTTTCTCCCTTCTTTCAGCACGTGTGGTTTGTATATATGTGTAACTAAGCATAATCATATGTGGATGTGTACACTTGCAGTCACTTGCATCCATGTTTATTTACTGTGTGTATATGTGAGCCTCTGCTAGCTATGATGTAGAGTGGATGAATGAGGTTTTGGGGTGGTTTGTTTTTGTTTTTGTTTATGGAGAAAAATTATATATAAGAAAACATCCCGTGAACATTAAAAACATATTTTGATTTAGTATGTATTACTTATTTGGTTGATTGTTTTTCCCCAGACTAGGTAATGGTTAAACCAGAGGAACGGAAGAGGGGAAAAAGCTAAAGGTAAGGGCTCACTAATTGAAAGAGACTTGGTGTTTATCTCTCATTCTCAGTAGGGATGCCTATGATTATATGCATCTAACAGTATAAATGCAAGGATAAAAAAGAAAGGTCAGATTTATTACAAACAGTGTGAACTACTTACACTCGTTTGTGGATATTCTAGTTTCTAGAAAAATTGACTATGCAGCCACTGACAGTAACACCTTTGTGTCCTAGTCGTCTTGCAACAAAACTGTAGGTTGTCGGTAAGAATTGGGAGTCAGAGTTCAGTTATCACTTGTTACAAATGTTTGCTTTGGATGGGGCTACTATTTAGTATTAATATTTTCAGGGTTGGCTGCTTTGCTGTAACATTGCCTTTGTTGCTACTTTTGTGTAAAATGCACCTCCCAGCCCCTCACACTTGGTCACACTCTTTTTCTCTCCCACACACATTATGACAGAAACCTCTGCACAGATACATTGGCAGCTCTGTACACATGGTTCAACAGTTTAAACATTTAAAAACTCAGACAAGAAACAGAATAAAAGAAATCTAACACTAACAGCTTTTCAAAATAAGACGAACAGAATCCCTGTGAGAATTAGAGAGTATCATCTAGTATATTGTTTTATTACTGTTGCACATATTAGAAAATCTATCAGTGTTTTATAGTGTAAAAAAGGTAGTTTAGTTATTGTGTTAGTACTACTAACAGCTTTCATAAAGTAGAAAAAATAGTAATACTAATGGTATTAATAGTGCAGTATGCTGTTGATGGCGTTTCTGTGCAGAAAGTTAATCTAGCAATAGCTATACCAGCATACTGAGCAGCATGACTGGAGTCTAGAACATTTTGTTCTTAGTATGTCCATTTCCCAAGAAGAAGGTGTCACACAGACAGTAAACACTGCATGTTGTTCACCAATGTTTTGTTTTTCATGCTGTAAAGAGGCCTAGGATTTTTGTGTTTGGCATTGTTTTTTCTGCTAGGCACTTTGTCTGTGCAATTAATAACAGACCATCCTATGAGTGGTGAACACTACTAGATTTAGAAGGCTTACATTCAGGAGAACAGTAATCTGTAATTGAGGTTGCGTACAAGGTGCAGATGTGAGCATCATCTCTTTGTGCTAAGAGTCTTACCATACTGCTCAAAAGGCAAATGGGGTAGGAGAACATGCATCCCTCTAATAATAGACTCTTAGCCAAGAATCAGCAGCATCAAAACGGATGTGCTTGTTACACTAGAGCCCTGGCTCTCTTTACCTTCAGCCAAGTGTTGACCCATGTGAAGGTTTGACCCAAGTGGGTTTATTTTTTTGCAAGCTGTGTCTGAATGCAGCGTTACAACTGCAGCTACTGCTTTCTTCCAGCATAAGCTTGCACGAAATGCCTGGCACTGGGTAAAAAGGGGCAACCTTTGCCTGGGAGCATTTATTGTTCCTCCAGCTATGAGAAGAATGGAATGCTGTGAATGTCTTCTCACTGTTGTGTTATTGGGAGCACCAGTCGAACCTTTTGATAAAATAGTTGTCTATAGAGATGATTATTTGGCTTTGCTATGCGTACTGAAAGGTATAATTCATATATTTTGCTGGCATTTTGATTCTGTAAGGAAGGGAGTAACAGAATTCTTTCTGTCATCTCTCTCCTTCTCCTTTTCTCTTCCTCCCTTTCTCTATAGTCCTTTTTTTCACTTCGTCACTGAGTAGCTCCTGTAAAACAATAAACAGCATTTCTTTCTGTTTATTATTTCATTTTTGGCTGAGCATTTTGTTAAATCTTATTTAATTATTGGCTTTTATTTCTTATGCATTGGCCTTAGTGTAATTTGTAACACACTTTTGTCTTCATGCTGTCCATATATCATCAAGTCTGAACTGCATTTATTTTAATGATTATATGCCCCAAGCTCCTCCAAGCAACCTCAGATATAAATGTTTCCAATATAAATATTTTCTGTATCTTTCACCTTTCATTTGTCTTTGTTGCGGGCTGGCAGTAGCCTGATAGTGATAATGTGAAGTTAGAAAAGCTTATTTTGCATGTATATTTATGAAGGCTTCACAGTATGTATATATAGATCAGTGCAGTCTTTGCACTGGACATTTTACTGCAGCTATGATTCTGGTGGTTCTTTTAATGCATAGTTTAGTAATAGGACCCAATCCCCCATAGTGTGAAAGGACTGTCCCGCGAAAATAGGCAGTATTTGCCTAAATCCTTGTGTATTTAAACCTGGCACTTTGCACTTTAAAAAGGCCATGGGCCTTTTGTGGAAAACTGAAAGATTCTTTTACTTCCATTCCCCCTCTCATATGCATCTGCGCATGCATGACTCAAGCATATACAAAAACAAGGCCTTTTAAAATGGACACAGTGAATTTATCTAGTCTATGCGTTAGGAGTGTGGAAAGAAAAGTTGGAGGAGTGGCAAAGCTTGGACATGATGCACTAGGCATTTGCATCAGCATCACAGACATTGAGTCATGTTCAAGGATTATATGCCGATTGAGTTCCCTGCCCCCCCCCCCCCCCCCCCCC
>SMGT01011175.1:157642-197982 GCA_004794575.1 Lanistes nyassanus
CCCCCCCCCCCTGCACCCATCATCACATCCCCACTCACTATACATTTAACCCTATTGATAGAATGTGGTAACCCTAACCCCAGTCCTCGTGTGGGTGTGTGTGTAAAACTGACTTCTTTTGCTCTCTGTCTAGGCCAAGACTGGTCATTTTGCATATAACCTCTTTGATAAGTTTGACATCACTGGCTGAGGTGGCCTGGGTATCCCCCCACCCCCCATAGGCCAAGACTTTCATAATTTTGCATATGACCTCTTTGATAAGTTTGGTGTCCTAGCTGTATTTTTACTATTAGCAAAAAACATTTAAGCATCAGTTTTAATGTTTTAGTAATGGATGTCAGCAGTTCTGTACCTATGCAGAAGCCTGTTGTAATTGGGTTATTTGTTTTATTGATGCTTTCTATTTGCCTACAGCCCCAGAGTCTGATAGCAGCAGCATAATACTTGGCGACGACTTTAAAATTGGAGACAAAGTCTGGGTTGGGGGAAACAAGCCTGGCATTATTGCTTTCATTGGAGAAACACAGTTTGCACCTGGCGAGTGGGCAGGTGTTGTTTTAGATGATCCTGTGGGCAAGAATGATGGGAGCGTCATGGGCATTCGGTATTTCCAGGTGTGTGAAGAAAATTTTGCTTTTTTGAAAAAAGGAATTTAAAAGAGGATACATTGCAGCATACACAGATTTGTAAAACTGTTTCTTATGCATATTTATTGGCTATAATTTTAATATGAACTGGTGTCTTTAATTGCTTGCTTGTCATGTGGGTGAATTTAAATGCAAATGCCCTCTGTAGCCTCTTTTTCATCACTCCCCACCATTTTGGATTCAAGTATCCAAACAGCACATACTGTAAAGGCCCTGCTTAATAGCCTAAATGACATGTTGGCGAATGCCCCGAAACATCATTTGCCAAAACATAACACTCGTGTGAACTGGTATCAGTCTTAACAGGGCGAAACCGAGTTTGGCAAGCAATGGCTTGGTGAGAGCGATTTAGGCTGATTTTTGCTTGGAGAATGTGTGCTGGAAGCTTGCTTTTCATTGACTGAGAATAGCGAGCTCTTCTGTGCACGGAGAGAAAATGGTGGAGTTACCAGAGCTATCCAAAGATGAGACATTTATTTACTGACATTTGGGAAACCATCTGTGGAAAAGAGTCATTTTCCGGTAAAGCAAAAATAGACTGTATTAAACTCTGCGCAGGCTCTTTTGGTGCACTTGGATGTTGCCGAGGCAATCCCATCATGCTATGGGAGTATTTTTGCTATCGTCATCTGGTACAGTAAAGTTTGATCCTGCATACGGAACACATACTTTCTTGATATGTGGCACCTGTTCAGAGGGTTGGTCACTGGTGGTCTTTTCCAGGTGCTCTGGTTTTCTTCCATGCCATTCATCCCCTCCTTCATCCTTTGCTGCTAGCTTGATGTTAAACAATAAACAAGCCCCTGCAGACAGAATGGGGAGAGACCCCAGTAAACAACAATGAACTTGTCTCCAGTATCATGCTTACCGCTTTGAAGAGGTTTCATGACTCCATATATGTTTTGAGTGACAAAACTTCAGGCTATGAAGTAGATGTTATGAAAAAGCTTGTGACTACAAATATGTTGTGATGGACGCAGCCATCACGGAGATGGCTCAGCCACCCAACGCTCACAGCCACAGCAGACGCCGGGGCACAGTATCAGATCACAGGCAGGGTACTGCCGGCGGTCCGAGGCTGTGACGCGCTGTGCCATCTTATAGCGTGCTGTGTTAGGCTCACTCTGTTTAGACATCTCTATATTCTTCTAGGATAGTTGCAGATACAACACCCCCTGATTCTCCTCGATTTACTCTTTCTGTAGGTATTAAACTCATCACACATCTTGATAGAGTAGATTTACTATAGGCAGAATTCTTACCTTTATCTATTCACATTAGCTAGTTAAACTGCCTTTTAACGTAATTCTCTCTATTTCCTTCTCACTCTACTTAACTTTCCTTAACACTAATAGGAAGAGCAGAGTGCACTCTGTTTATCACATATTTTCATGTTTTTATAGATATATCCTTCCATGTGTTATTGTAAACAACTGTATGTGTAAGAAACACGAAATGCGGTATCTGCTGCACTTCCACTCGCTAGCTGCTGCTGTAGCTGGCAATGCTTCCCTCGCTGCCTGCCCCCACCTGTTAAAAGCAGGGTGCGAACTGGACAAAGACACGTCTCAGAGTAGTGATGAAGTGAGCAGAGGCGCAGAAGAGACGATGTAAGACGTCAGGTCACGAGAGCCGAAGTGGGCAGTACAGGCAGGCGAGGTGAGCAGAGGAGAAGGCGGGCAGCAGCAGCAGTGGCGGCTCTAAATAAACCAGGTAGAGGGCTTTGAAGAAAACCTGCCTTTGCTGAAGGAGAGGGAGAGGAGAGAATAAAGTTTGTAAAACGAACCCGCACCATCACAGTGTTTTGGTACTCATGTACCAAAATGGCAGGGAAGTAGCTCGCCCTTAGTCATTCCACTATTGGTTTGGTATATGAGTACCAAAACAGTGGAGAATGACAAAACTGCAGGCTACAGCCTCTGATAAATCATGCAAAGTTTATATTTAGGATAGGCATTTAACATCAATATATGGGTAGATAATATTGCCTGCTGCCAACATTAGGCGATTCATTATTTTAGCTGAAAAGGTCATTATTACCAACTTTTCTGGAGAAGTCCAGAGGACAAAAAACATGGCAGACAAAATGAAGTACATACAGTCAGGTTGGAGAAAACATGCAGTGTTCACAGTCTGGCAGGACAAAACATTCAATGTGTACAGTCCGGCAAGATAAAACAGTGTACAGTCAGATTGGTCGAAACACACATCGTTTGCAGTCAGATTGGACAAAACACAGCAAAGGGCTTAACACAGCTGGTTGCCTGACTGTCCGGGGCAACAAAAACCCTTTGTCAGGCAAGTAAAAATTTTGTCTGGTTGCCTGACAGGGCAAATGAAAATTTAAACCCTATGTTTACCTCTGCAGTGTGTATGGTACGTCTGGAAAAACACAGGTCACATTATTTCTTGAACGTGCCCTTCACCTCAACATTTAGCAGTAAATAGATTGTCCCTTCTTCCTACCCTTGTTCCTGGAACCTTTGGCAGTGGTTTTCTTTTAGCCTTGTGTTACACAGTGTCTTGTCTGGATGGGCTACACATGGTGGGTTTTCTCTCTGGTCAGACTGCATACACTCTGTTTTGTCCACCATGTGCTTTGTCCAGTGTTCTTTCTCTGGAAAAATTGTGGCCGACTCTTTCAGCGTTATTTTAGTAGTTTTGAAGAGACAATATCAGTGAGTCTGAGCCGTCCATCATTTCAGGTGTACTGTTACTGGCACCTTTGGGTCAGATTTACCTAATGTTGATTCCAGTGCTCGGATCCACTTGTTTCCCTGTAATGGGATTGTTTGTTGTTGGTTATTTACCCAATGTTGATTCCAGTGCTAGGATCCATTTTTGTAAAAATCTGTAATGGAGTTCTTGATGATGTACCAAATGTTTATTGCAGTTTATTACAGTTATCCCAGTGCTGGGATCCATTTGTTTCTCCGAATTCATCGTATGGTGGGATTGTTGTTGCAGTGTGACATGAAGCGTGGAGTCTTCTCACGCTTGTCAAAACTGACGCGCACCCAACAGCAGTCACAGGCCAGTGGTGACTCTGGCAGCAATAATACAAGTACACAGTCTATTAATGCAATTGCAAACCAGGTTGGTATCTGTTGGTGTGTGTGTGTGTGTGCACACGCGTGCGCATGCATGCATGTTTTTTTCTTTTTTTTGGGGGGGGGGGGAAATGGGTTTTTGTGTGCGTGAATGTGCATTTATGTTCATGCATGTATGGATGTGCACATGGGAGTGTTTTGAGTGAGTGAGAGTCCAGCACCTGTGAATAATGAGCCCTTTTCAGTTTTTTTGATATCCATTGGCAACAACCAATCAGATTCTTGTGCTTTTCGCACCATCGTCCAGACACTGGAACTTGTGGGTTAGGGTATAGCATCTGCTTTAGCACTTAGTAGTAGGAGCTAATGCTTACATACAGTGTTTCGTGTTCACTGAGTTTATTACTTAAGTAATAAACAGGATAACATTTTTTTTAAAAAAATCTCAAAGGAATTGAAACTGGTTGAAATGTTGGCATTCCAACGCAAGTGAAAGAGGCAATTTATAATTACTTTTATAGCCCTGTTACGATGAAGGTAGAAAAGAACCTGTATAGCATCAGAACTGAAACACCACAAATTAATCAAAACCATGAAATTTTAAAATTAATGCCCACATGCAGATTTTTTTGTGTCTGTCACTATTAGTAACGATCACTCGATATTAATAAAATCTCGGTTTCATGCCCCACTGAATTGTTCAGGACAGTTTACACTAACATGGAAAATACCCAGATACTGGAGATGACTAGGTTACTGCCTGCTGCCAAGGGAAAGCATACTACTTCACAATCATGCTTTTTACCCATGAATAGTAGTCTGCAGTGTATGTAGAATTTTCTGCTTAAACTTCTGTCACTTATATTTGTAGTTATTAGCTAGGTATATGGTTTTTTTAAAAAAAACTTTCCTGCGCTGTAATCAGTCTCACTATGTGATTATTTTTAAAGTGTATAGCAATGCAGCTTTTGTGTGTTTTGGGTAAGGGGAGGGGAGAAAGAGAAGATAGGGAACACATAGTTTTTCTGACATGAAAGGCTAAATGTGCAGCTATGTCACTTCATATCCTTTCTGTACTCACCTGCCAAAAATAATTCAAACATGACGAAATGTGGAAAGAAACTAAAACAGAGAAGGCAAGGGAGAAGCCAACTTATTTTAAGTACAGGTCCCCATCTCCACCCCAGGGTATCGGCAGGTGATTAGGTGATGCCTTCCAGCGCAGATCCCTGAAATTGCAGATAGAAGTGCATGAACCTTGTAGATAAGTACTTCCACGTGTACATACATACCTATGACAACGTTTAGTTAATAAATTGTGTACATTTTTATAGTTGTGCTCTCTATCCTAACTGTCTCTCTCTTGTGAACGCGAAAGACATGTTGTGGAATATTTCATGTCATCTTTTTGGGCCTGGCAAAACCGGAGAAGCGAATCCAGGGATACAAAATTGTTCTACTGCATTCACAATTGCTGTAACCTTTCAACAAGCCAAATTAATAAACACGCAGTATTTTTGTGTGCTGTTAATAGCTACAATTGCCTGAGTAACTTTGTGATACAAGCAACATTCTTTTTATGAAAACTGCAGAAATAATAAACATGATCATTTAAGATGGAGATATAATGCATATATTTTCTTGTCTGTCTGCACCCTGTTATTCTCAACACGTTTGTTTGGTGCTACCAACTCACATAAAAGTGAAGTCCCACCACTCCTCCCCGGACAAGTGTACATTTTAGAACCTGTACAGTAGGTGGTTCTTCTGTTGGCTACAATCTACATCGCCTGTGTCCACATAAGCCTTTCATAGCCAATATTTATTACTGACACATCCACCGATTGTGGGTCGTTTATTGTTGCCACGATTTTGTCTCTTCCAGTGGTTTGTAGCTTCAAATTTCTTCTCCAGATTCTTATACTTTTGCTCATTGGAAAACCAAAGGGAAAAAATCTACTTTCTCCACGCAGTTTAGTTGTTTGTTTTTTTAAATCGACGCCTGTGACAATCACATAGCAGAAGTTGTATTGCCTGTCGTCGCTCAGTTTGTAAGCAGACGACTGGTTGCGCGAACCCCAACTTCCTGTTTTGCCACTGGCAAGCAGACACTGCGTCTGCACGGAAACCAAAAGGGCTCATTGGATAAGTGTGTACAACTGATGCGTGATATTAAAATTAGCTCTTCATATTCAGAATGTTTTCACTGGGTTGCTTGATTTTAGCTTATTAATTTTCAGGCACCAGCGACAAATGGTGTGGCCACATCTGGGTCTGCAGCCACATCTCCTACACCGAGACCTACCACCCCACGGCTAGGGCTAGGTGGCAGCCGAGCGCCATCTGGCTCCTCCTCCAGTCTACACAAGGCTTCACCTCCTACCTCCACCACCAACCTCCATCAGACTTCCCCATCTCCTTCGTCATCAAACGTCAAAGTGGGACTTAAAATTGGCGATCGAGTCTTAGTCAGTGGGTCAAAGCCAGGTGTTCTGAAGTATGTTGGTGAGACAGACTTTGCGAAAGGTGTTTGGGCAGGTGTGGAGCTGGACGAGGCTCTAGGGAAAAATGATGGAGCTGTTGCAGGCAAACGGTATGATCTGGAGAAGGTTGTTCTCTTAGTTTTTCATTGTTTAAAGGAAGAGTAGAAATAGATTAAGGTACTTGGTCATAACTACTTTCTCGTAATAGTAAAGAATTTTTAAGTTGTCATTAATTTTTTAAGTGTTACAAGGACGTTTGATTTTGCTATGGTCTGAAAGCTTCAGAATGAAATTTGCATGCTAGCTTAAATTATTACATAGATTTGGTCTTTTAATCTTACCCAATTTGATTTTAAAAAGCCAAATATTTTGTTATTATTTTTATTTTTATTTTTGTTGGTTATAGCTACTTTGACTGTAAACCAATGCATGGGCTGTTTGCCCCGGTCCACAAAATCACTCGGGTGGCTGGTGCCATGTCACTGAGCACCCCTAGTCCACAGTCACGTTCACTCACTTCAGGACTTCGCTCAGCTCGTGAGCGCTCAGGCAGTCAGGAGTCTGTTAGCTCAATCAGCTCCTCAGCCAGTAGTGTGAGCCGCAGCCGGGTAAGATTGGGCGTAACCTCCTTGGCCAATCAGGTACATGCAGCTTCACTTATGCTCGTTTTGCCTTGACCTTTTTTCTGATTGCCGCATTTGTGGTATTGGCTCATGATGACAAAATAATTATGTCTGTAAGCAATTTTGAAACTGAATCAATAGTAATTTCCCAAAAAAGTCAAAACTGTTTAAGTAATCTTAATGCAGTGCAGTGTTTTGTTTTATAGACAGAAAAAAGAGGTTGGGTTGGGGTATTTTTTTGGTGGGGGGGGGGTGTCTAAAGTTTCTTTGAATGAAATTGGTAGTGGAGATTTGCATCTAGTTTATAAAGTCTGAAGTCAACTTTAGATAAACAGAATTACACATTTTGTGTAAAGAAGTCGGTATCTTGAGCCAGCCCACTAGCTTGTGCAGCCAGCAGAAAAGAGATGTTAGTGTTTATTTGCTTATCAGTACGACCAGACTTGAACACATCACATGGCCCCTGAATGCTTCGCTGAAATATCATTCCTTGGTAACGTGTACATTGTAGCATGCTAGTCGTTGGTACAACCCAGTTGTTAATTGTTCACCCAGTTCTGATTAACATTTCTTACCATCGGCTTCAGCAGTATTAAGTCCTCGTGTACTGCTAACAGTTTTAACATATTTATTTATCTCCCAATAATATGCGAAATGTGCATCTCAAAGTCTTAGCTTATAATTTCCTAATGCACCGATAGAGGTCCTCAGTTTTGACTATACCTTTATTAGATTGGCGTGTTGCTCTTCGCCAGTAAAGCGCTGTTTTATTCTGTGGCACATTAATTGGCTCAGTCTTGAAGTTTCAGTATCTCATGTAGCATGAAAATGTTTTGGTATGGAAGACTTTGACAAAAGTGTTGAACTCAGTGGTGGTATTGCAGCAGAATTAGTCGATTGCAGTCGAACTCGATTTTCACTTGCCATTGTTAAGACACCCTTTTGTCCAGACAGTATTTTTTCTTTCCAACTTCATTATCCTTATAATCATAAATTAGTTCTTCGGAGAGAAAGTGCTTCCACCTAGCTGCAGTACACAGGGGGTTGGGGAATTGGAGAGGAGGGTGTTTTGCAGGTGTAAGAGAAAGGCCTATATGGTGGTGGTGGTGTATCTTGACATGATAAAGTGCTGATTCCCTTATTGTTGGTTGTGATCATCAGCTGTGCCTGGCAATGATAGCTTGCCGTATGCGAGGTAGGGTGGAATTGTGCTGGTTGAATCTACTGCTGCCCGCATCCTAAGCTCAAATTTTGATCTAGTTTTATGTCTTTGCTATTTCTTCTCTTTTGTATTTATTTTCTTTAATATTTCTGAGGTGTTTTTTTAAGTTGACATCAAGTGGTCAGGTTTTACTTCAGATAGCATTTGCTGACATCATCAGTGTGTAGTTTTACCCTGCCTGTCAGTGACTTGTGGTCTTGGCAGTCTAGTTTTTCTAGACTCATTTAGTCTAGACTCATTGAGTACTCCTTCTGCATAAAGTTTGCTGCTTGTTTCTCCTAGGTCTTGAATTTTGTGGAGCAGAAGATGAAGGGTACTCTTTCATTTCTCGATTTCTGTAATAAGAACTAAGTCGTGTATGGTGGATATTGGTTGGTGTTGCAATCCTTTCAAATAGACTTCAGTTCCTGTGTAGCGATATCATGTCCTACTTGCTAACTTGTTTCTTCTTTGGGCTGATAAAATCAAAGTTGTACTGAACATGAGACAAGGGAGCATGTCATACTATTCTGTTTATGAAAAGCTTGCTTGTTTTGTAATTATAATAATTATATATTCATTTTCAATATTTTATTTTAGAAAATATTTAATCTTTTAAGTAGCAGGGCTTTTAACAGTGGCTAATATTATGCTGCATGCTGTTTGGATCAACATACATAGAGCAAGGAGAATAACCTGAGCTTCTTATTGACATTTTTAAGCTTCAGACTGTTTAAAAGAAATGGTAACACTAGTTAGGGGAAAAATAATAATGAGAAGAACTCACGTGGCATTTATGATTTGCAAACAACCTAATAATTCTGAAACTAAATTTCATTTCATGTGTTTTTAGCACACACCAGTTTACAAAGATAATTATAATATGTTTATCGTTTGGTTTGAAAAAATTGCTCTTGGCTTCACAACCCAAACTAGAACAGCAAAATCATGTAACTGTGTTGAGATGTAAGTAAATGTGTTGTTTAAATATGACCCTATTAACTAAATAACATTATCATTAACCTTTTTCCATACTTAAAAGTGATAGTTTCCTTCTGCATTGTAGTTGTACACGTCATCAAGATGCATCTTTTTTAAAAAAAAAATTATTGTGTACCATTGACCACATGCATTTTTTACTGTTGTTTAACTTGGAACGGCATTAAAAATTTGTAATCTGCCTGTAGTGTTGTCTTTGTATTATCCATATAACTTGTCGTCATCTTTCCCATAAATAGATGCACTTAACCTCATGGTTTGGGTGTTTGACCTTTAGTACCACATTCGTCACTTTGTGCTGTTTAGCCAGAGGCCATCTGCTGTTCTCAAGTCTGATCGCAGATATTACCAGTGATGTTTTGTTGTTTTCGTGGCTCGGGGTTTCCTTTTTGTTTAAGAGACTCATTTTGAATCATCAACTCTTGCGTTGCATTCTGCTGGTGTTAAACAAGTGCAACATTTGTGGCTTCTGTTCAGTTGGAAACACGAAGTTACATCTAATATTTTTCTCTGTTGGAGAGTTTTATTGTCAGGAGATAAAATATTTTGTTCAGATCAATGCGTCAGTGAGCTGCATGCATGCCCAGGTTCTTTTTTTATGTTTTACTACTTACTGGGGCTTTGGACTGCACCATCCTTATTTGTAGTTTATTGTAGTTTTTTCCTTTTTTAAATCCTGTTTTTCAAAGAAGTTAAAGAAATTCAGCTCCTGCATGTCATTAACAGCCTAAAAGTTTGATGCCAGTATAAGCAGGAAAAAAGCAGATTTTTGTGTGTGTAAAATTTGATTCATTGTAAACCGTCTATTAACTTTTTTTAAAATTTCTTTGTAATCTTATGAGTAATGTTTAGTCGATGTAATTATTGAGCAGGGCTTTTGCTGTCTATCAGTTTTCCTCCTGAAGTTTTAGTATAACCCAGTTTTGATTTTGTATCTTGGTTTTATCAGTCTCTTACCTGTCTACGCCCTACTCTCCCATTCCCCCCCCCCCCTTTTTTTTAAATCTTCTCTTAGACTGAAGTTTAAAACTTTGCTTGTTAATGTTAGGGTAAACATGACTTGTTTTTCCTTACAACACATCTGTCAACTCATGGATGGTTGTCTCTTATAGCCAAGTGCTTAATCCCTTAACAAAGCTCGGTCCTCACTTTGTTTACATATGCACATGCAGGCTTTTTTTTTTTTTTACTTACACTTGATAGGGCTTGAGAATTGTTTATTGCACATTCTTCAGAATGTTGTATGTATAAATTTATTATTCAGTCTAGATGACTGATTTTTAAAAAATTAAAATGTATACTTATTTCAAATCTTTGACCCTTTTTTGTTTTTGTTTTTTGGGTGGGGGGGGGATGGATAGAAAACTTTTTACAGGTTTTTAAAAAAATCGCTACTGTTATTGGTGTCATGTAGATTTATGAAAGCAGCCTCCTTTTCTCTATTCCATCTCTCTTGTTCTCCTTATAAATTGAGATCTTTCTTTGCTTACATATGCATTGTGTGTATTTTAAGACGTGTACCAATATTTGGAAAAGTAGACGTTTGGAGACGGTAGAATGCCAATGTAAGGGTACCAAAAAAGTCAATACACATGTAGGTCAGATTTGAAAAGTGAAACTGCCCCCCACCCCTTCCCAAGCACCCACACACACGCACATCCACACAAACACAAGTACTGGGAGAGGAAAAGAATATTATTAAGAGTGATACATTGTTACATGTATATAATATTGTTGCCTGTGTTTGCTAAGCTTTATTTGGATAGTTGACTGTATGGTCCAGTGAGCAATACAGTTTACAATTATGTTGCTCGTTACCATTAGTATCCGCTGTGCATGGCTTGCAAAAATAAACATTGTTGAGTATATCCATCACTGCCATTACTAACTCACAGACCAACAAGCCTGGACAAAGGCCCAGCACTTTGAACCTCTCTGCTACCACTGCTGCTCTACAGGTAGGATTTTATTCTATTTTGACCTTTGAGTTTGAAAATATTAAAAATTCTGCAGTAGGATTTTATTATATTTTGACCGTTTAGTTTGTAAGTATTAGAAATTCTGTGTAATTGCTTCTGCAGCCAGAGTTTAGAGTATCAGCCTTGAACTTGTAAGATTAAGTTGTCTTTGTGCCATCTGGCTTTACACACATGGAGTAATAACAGCATTATTCATGTGGCTATCAACTTTATTTTCATAAAAATTTTATCGTTAAATGGAATGAACATATGTTTACTTGGCTTAAACTTCAAAAATATAACTTCTGGCCAACCATTTATTATGTCTGAAAACGGAGTTTGTGAGTAAAACCACTCAGAAAAAATGTGCTTTATTTGGTTCTCATTGCAAACTGAGCTCCTTGGAGGGTAAAAAAAAAATTAGTCTTGACTACCTTTTGTTAGTGTTTTGAGGAAGGGGGGTGTACCCACCAGGACCCCACCAGGGCCTAGGTGATCTTTGATCTCTGGCCAGTTAGCCCAAGTCATGTGTTGCAATTCAGGAGTCTTATTTTTAAACATGAAATGTCAAATACTGGGGGTAGAGGTGAGGGGGTGGGATCGAAAAGTTGTTGATGGCAAACATTGAATTTTTTCAGTGATCTGTGCACAGAGTTATCCATGTACGCTCATATGATGTTTAAACGGCTTCATTTGTACATGAAACTGGATGGGTAGATTCCTGGCACAATTGAACTATTCAGTATTTTGGCAGTCTGCTCAAACTAAACTTCATCCATCACAGAAAGCTCTCAAGGAGAAAGAAGAACATATAGAACAACTTTTGCGAGAGAGGGATCTAGAGAGATCTGAAGTGGCAAGAGCAGCTGCTCAGGTTGATGACGTGAGTGTGGGAAGAAATGGACTGAAGGGTTTGGGTTGTGACATGCTAAGTTACATAATCAGCATCTTCTGTATCGACGTGCGACAAAATTTCAAACAAAAATGATAAAATATACTTTGATGTGGTAGTAAGTATACAGTTTAATGTATGCATTTGAGGAGGATGATATTGTTCAAACAGTTTGTTGAAGGTGAACATTATTTTTTTCTTGCAATTATAAGGCACAGAATGAGAATTTATAATTAAAGATTCATTTTGAGGGGACATAATGTACATGAAGTGAATGAGATTGACTTCTCTGAACAGGCTGAAGTTCAGTTGACAAGTCTGCGGACTGAGCAAGAGCGTTTCCGTGGTGATGCAGAAGAGCTGATTTCTCGCCTCAGAGCCCAGGTTATAGATCTGGAGAAACAGAAGGAGGACCTGTCTGCCCGACTAGAGGATGAGAGAAGGTGAGAGTTTTGTTGGTGCCTGAAGGGAGAATGAAATAAGATGATTTATTTAGCTTAGCTCGACTAACAGTGAGAAATCAGTTGATGCACAAGGTGTCAACTGGAAGGTAATATGTGTCCGGAGTATGGGATGAGAGGTGGAGGGGTTTGTTTCCTGTCCAGGGTTTAGGATAACCACCGGATGTGGTTGGTGCCCAAAAAGATATACAAGCTCAATTCTTTGAGATCATTGTGGGGTGGGCATTCCTTTGCGTCGTGTATTGCTGATAATTTCTCCTGGTCAGAGCCCTGATTATCATGTGCTTGGTGCTCCTGTTTGTGTTGATCTCAGGTCTCCCATTTATGATCTAGAGGTTCTTCGCCATGTCACTGTAGTTAGTGGAGCATCCGATCTGCTTATTCATCAAAGCAGTTTAGTATTCCTAGTTTCTTACAGTTTAGTGAATCTGTTTGCAGAAGAGTGGAAGATCTTCAATTCCAGATTGAAGAGGAAGTAATCTGCAAAGATGACCTTGAAGTGAGTGAGGCACCATTCATTCTTTCTCCCTTAAATCATATTTGATTTTATCAGTTTTGTTATTTTTTTCTGTGGAGATATGTCATCGGGGAAAGTCAGGAAATGCCATTTACTCACCAGGAACAATATGTAGACTGTCACAGTTTCTGCATTCGCTATTAGATATTCTGCATCTGATTGTTGATCAGTTGAGATGACATGGAGTTTGTTGTGTTGGTATCTATAGCAATAAGTGCTAAGGAAGTTTCAAACTAGTATGAATTGTAAGAGTTACATTAGGACAGGTTAATTTTGTTCTTTTGGCCTTCGCAGACAACGAAAGAGGAAGATGAAATTCGCATGCGGGAACTGGAAAAGAATTACAGTAAAGAGAAAACAAAGGCCTCTGTGCTGGAAAAGGAACTGGAGATGCTGAAGGTGGACTAACCTTCCATATAGTTCATAAATTCTTTCTCAGTCATTATCATTGTATACTTCATTTTTAGTTCTTAACACTCAGCTGCCCCTGGGCTCCTAGCTCGAGCCACCCCTGCTGATGCAGCCTTTTTAGCCTTTTTTCAAAAATTCATTAACTCAATCGTGACGGAGAATCCTACCTAGAGTAGGTCCCGGGGGGCCGGGGCATTTTTAGCCTTTTTTCAAAAATTCATAAAAAAATCCCCCAAGACAATAAAAACATTATTTAAAATTGCTAACTAACCACAATAAATAAAGAAAACTCATTTCTTACCATGTTTCTTGGACCTTGTTCCATCATTTTGTAAATCCTTTGATGGAAACACAACTGAAGTTGAAGAAATCAAAAAGTCCTCGCCATTCATTAAACAGTCTGTACGACATTGTTTACTACATGTGCTTGCACGTTTTTCTCTTCATAATCACTTTCTTGGTTCTTTCAGGCACAAATACTCTTATCTTCATCCACTTTATCACAGTAAATTTGCGAAACATTGTCATTTTCCTCTTTAGCGTGTAATTTGAAGAGTAAATCTAGCATTTCTCAAGTGACAGACGACATGTGAGTACTCGCTTCAAACTCTGCCGAAAACCGGTCTCACTGACAGTTTAAAACACAGAAAAGGGAAGCAACTCGTGAAGAAATGATTCAGCTTTCGATTGTAAGAGTTCTTTCCCTTAAAAGATTAGCAGATGAAATTTTAAAAATCATAATTCGAAGGGACTTAATCTGGCCCGTAAGGCGGAAACGTAGTGCCAATGGAGCGGGCTGTCGGTTATTCGCACGGTGTCAAAGAGTTAAAAAATCCCCCAAAACAATAGAAAAGTTATTTAAACTTTGTTACGAACATCAATAAAAAAGAAAACTCATGTCTTTCTGTGTTTCTTGGACCTTGTTCTGTAATTTATAAATCCTTTGATGTCCTTATACACAGTGCGTTCGATACTGTTTACACCACGTGCTTGGTCGTTTTTCTATTAATAATAACTCTTGGGTCTTTCGGGCACAAATACTCTTGTCTTCATCCACTATCATAGTACGTTTGCAAAACAATGTCATTTCCCTCATCAGCGTGTAATTTGAAGACTAAATCTAGCATTTCTCAAGTGACGGAGCACGTGTGGACACGCACTTTACAGTCATTTTTCATTCACTTGGAATTGTGGTCAAAAACTGGTTTAAACACAGTATAAGGGAAGCAACTCATGCAGAAATGATTCAGCTTTCAAAATAGTTCTTTACCTTAGACGATTAGCCATTCCCCGCAAATAAATCGTCAAAATTTATATATTTTTTTTATATAGAAGCTGGATTAAAATCTTTGAGATCATGATTTTGTAATAGTGTTTGTTGTTTGTTTTTAAAGTCATTGAAGACCCCACCCCTCCCAGTTGTGAAGTTTTCTGTCACATTAGTGTTCTGTACATACTTGATTAACTCTTTGACACCGTACGAAAAACCGACAGCCCGCTCCATTGGCACTACGTTTCCGCCTTACGGGTCAGATTAAGCCCGTTCGAATTATGATTTTTAAAATTTCATCTGCTAATCTTTTAAGGGAAAGAACTCTTACAATCGAAAGCTGAATCATTTCTTCACGAGTTGCTTCCCTTTTCTGTGTTTTAAACTGTCAGTGAGACCGGTTTTCGGCAGAGTTTGAAGCGAGTACTCACATGTCGTCTGTCACTTGAGAAATGCTAGATTTACTCTTCAAATTACACGCTAAAGAGGAAAATGACAATGTTTCGCAAATTTACTGTGATAAAGTGGATGAAGATAAGAGTATTTGTGCCTGAAAGAACCAAGAAAGTGATTACGAAGAGAAAAACGTGCAAGCACATGTAGTAAACAATGTCGTACAGACTGTTTAACGAATGGCCAGGACTTTTTGATTTGTTCAACTTCAGTTGTGTTTCCATCAAAGGATTTACAAAATGATGGAACAAGGTCCAAGAAACACGGTAAGAAATGAGTTTTCTTTATTTATTGTGGTTAGTTAGCAATTTTAAATAATGTTTTTATTGTCTTGGGGGATTTTTTTATGAATTTTTGAAAAAAGGCTAAAAATGCCCCGGCCCCCCGGGACCTACTCTAGGTAGGATTCTCCGTCACAATTGAGTTAAACAATGGATGTCTTTCAGTTTCTTGTCCCCCCCCCCCCCAAGGGTTGGGGTATTCATGATTAGTGTTTCCTTGTACACATTAAAAAATTGGTCTCGTCTGACTTAAGGTTAGTTAGTGGTATATATTTTAAGTAAAGTGGGTAAAAATTGGCATCTGATGATATATTTTTAGAGGGGTATTTTGTGTCCAATCAGTCTGCATTTGAGAAACAACAAACAAAGCTAAAAACAGTAGAATCGACGGAAGCTGCATACCTGGATCAGATAGAGGAGCTCACACACAAATTGGCTCAGGGTGAGCATCGAATCAAGCAGTTTGAAACCTCACGCTTTGAGGAGGCAGCGAAGGTAAGGATTGTGTTTCTGTTTTGAATCCTCCTCCCAGCCCCCACATGCTCGTGTGTTTTCCTACTTTTAGATCATTCTTCCTAGCATATTGCATGTATGGTGTCGGATGGGGAGCATGGGGTCACTGTGTTTTCTTCCTGGCTAGTCTTTACCCTTACCAGCTATTTATGTTTGATTCTGCATGTTGTGGCTGCAGACCAGCCACATCAACCTGGAGCTTCTGGAGAAAGCAAACAGGATCAGCGAACTTGAAGACTTCGTCAATGCTCAGCGCAAGGACTTGAAGTATGCCCAGGATAGGCTGCAGGAAGTGGTAAGTGGCTCCAGCATGTGGTGGTTTTTCTTGAAAGCCATGGTTTTTCCACTGTGAACTCATAATTCTTTCTTCTGCAGAAACAGGGGGACTCAGATCAAAATTAGCATTGGTCCAGTGTAAGATGCTCTTAATTGATAAAAATAATTTGGGGACATAAGGAAATTTGTTACATGAGATCTGTGTATGCATCTGCAGAGTAATCAACCATACACACACATACACAGAGTTGGCTACCTGGTAGCAGATGATTAAGAAATTTTTAACTATGGCCTTGTTAAGGAAGACCCTCTCTCTTAAGAAAGGAAAAAATTCCTTTGAGTAATTCATTTCTTTAACAGTAGATGGAATTTTACTCATGGGGTTTCCATTTGTATTCTTATGTCAATTTATTAGTGCATAAAGGTGAACCTCACGTTCCTGTGCTTTTTGTGGGGGAAACTGATAAACTGACTGCCATACTTTTATATGCATTCTTCTTTCATTTTCCTTTTGCATCATGCATAAATTGATGCTTAAGTCTGAAAACATGTATATATGCAGCCTATTGTATACAAGTCTAGTCTTTCCTGTCCTGTCTTCCCCCCTATTCTTTCAGCTTTGTGTAAATTTGGAATGGACTGTGTTTCACAGCAAATGGAGCATTCTGCCAACCAAAAACTCTTAAACATCCAGTTAACCAAAAGAAAAAATCTTTGATTTGAACATTTGCAAGCATGAAGTGTGTGTGCTCACAAAATGCCTGGGATTGAGCAGGTCCAGACACAGGGCCAGCAAGAACTGTGCTTGCATGATTTCTGCTAACAGCTAATAACCACAAAAGCTCTTAGTATAGCCATGTTGCAGTTGATTTTGGATGAAATGCCATTTTTAGTAGCTGTTTTGTTTCGCAGTGTGAAAAGATGCTTAGCTGTTTCTTTACTCTGTATTACCACCTGAATAACAAAAAAACAACAACAACAAAAAAAAACCCAGAAAGGCAGTGATGGACATGGGTAAGATGCAGAAGACAACAGTTTTGTCACACAGTCAAAATATTTTGGATACATGTACTTATATTGGTAATGAAAAGTCAGAAGAAATCATTAACAAGATCAAAAAAAAATTATCGGCTCCTTTTCAATTGCTTGGGAATTAGGAGGACTGTGCCTTTGGGTTGTAGGGTGGAAGACAGGCTAAGAGGTGAACCCATCATGAGAGCCTAGCACAAAGACCAAAAAAAAAAAAGTGATTTCTGAGTAAACACAACAAAAAAGAAATTCTCATAGATTTAAGAGTGTTAATGTAAGTGAGTGTGTGTGTGTGTGAGAGAGAGTGTGTGTGTGTGTGGTGGTGGAAATGTAAGTGAGTGTTTTAAGTGTACTTTTGTCAGTGGGAGCAAGTTTACTGTGGACAAATGTGAATATTAAGCAGGGTAGTTAGGGGTGTAATGTTTTTTAATTTTTTTTCTTTGGATGCAAGTTCACCGGGTATCAGAAGTAGAATTGTCTTCCATTCCTACAGGTTTGGTACATATCTTGAACTGGTATGAAAGTATTTTGTGAGTTACTGGTGGAATGGATGGTTGGGGGATGGGATGTCTGCACTATCCTGGAGCATATTTCTGTCCTTGTTTTACAAAAAGGAATAAGGGGCAACTTCAAAACCAAAACAACAAAGTGTGTAAATTGAAGGCAGTGTTAAACACGCTTAGTTGCCGATCAGTAAAACCTGAGCCAAAGGGGAAAGGGGAACTACCTAGGCATTTTGGACATCAGAGCACCTGCTGATACCCAGACCCACCACATCTACCCTTCCAACTCCCTCCCGTTCCTTCACCCAGAAATTATGATCTCAGATTTCCCTTTGTTTTTGAAAGGCAGTCCATTCATTCAGATGGTATGGGGTGGGGGTAACAATTTAACAGCCATGCTATGTTAAATTATATAATCAGAATGTAAACTCAGTTAATTTTTTTTCTTTTTGGTCAAGTAGAAAGAGAGAATGTAACAAAATAATTGATAACAGAGAACTTTACCTTCCCTCCCCTTCACTGTTATTTTTGCTGGCCTTGACATACTGGTATATGGTGATGTGGCAGCTGTCGTCTCTACGACAGCTTCAGGACCTGCTAAAACTTCCCTCCTCCTTCACCTAGTCTCTAGCTGCAAACCTCCGTCCGTCCATCCGTCCACCCATCTGCCTGTCTGCCCATCCACTCGCCCCAACATCTTAGCTGCTTCCAACACCACATGAGCAAGTGCATGTCACTAACTCTGTCGTCCCGGGCTGAGAGTGTGGCATGACTCAGCCTGATGGGCCCAGCAGTGTGCGCTGGGCTTAGAGGTAAGGGAAAGACCACACATAAGAGGTACTTCATAGCTGGCCTTTTTGTAATTCTCCCTCTTAAAAATAAAAAACAAAATCTCATGATCTTTGTTTGATGTTTTGCACACTTCCAAGCTTTGTTTCATGTGCTTCCCCTGCATTCTGTATTGGCTTCAGTTTCTGCTGGACTTTTTTCCTACAAATTAAACATCAGGTTTTTGCATGTTTGTTTTCACATTTTATAAAATGCTTGAGTTCGTGTGTCCTACGAACTAGACTGGAGCATAGTACAGGTATTGTAGCAGTCATGGTAGTGGTTGAAAAGCTTTACCTGAAGGAGGCAGGCAGTGTTTATTGATTTCTGAGGAACAAAGATTCCAAAAAGGTTTTACACAACTGCTGGAAAATTTTCAGGTATTTTGAATTTTGTTTTTTGAAAATAATTTATATATTTCATGTACAGTTAAAGTCCATCATTTTAGTCCTATTCTTGATGTACATATACCAGATAAGGGAGATTCAAAAATGTCAAGAATATGCAGAATAAATTGGTATGGTATGTTCTAGTCTCTTGTATCTCCTTGTCACTATTTATGCTGTTTCTCTCTATTGTTAGTGAGTCTGATGATTATTTATGAAGATAAATTTCTCTTTAATTTTTTTAACAAAGTTACATTTGCTTTAACAGTTTTTGGTGTAACTGCTCTTGAAAAAATAATAAGCTGATATTTTTAGCACTTATGAATCCTTAACAAAAAAGTCATGTATTAGGTGGATCTTTTGAAAATTGTAATCGAATAATTGAGCTAAACTTCAAGTCAGAGCGGAACGTCTTGCAATTTGTTTGAATGAACTCTGCGTCTTGACTTTTCTTACAGCAACCATAATGTAGACCTAAAGAAATAATAGCAGGTTGAGACTTGGTAGATGAAACACCGACACAGATTGATGTATAGGCCTGTTAGTATTAAGATGATAAAAGTCCAGTTCCATGCAGTCTTGCTATGCTATTTATTTACCAGCCCCCGTATGCATGTAAATGGTACTAAATTTATTCCCGAATAGCAGATTTTTTTTTTGGTCTCTGAAAATGTTGTCTTGGCAAACTTGGAATACGCTATTTGGTCCTGGGGTTATTGAATAACTTTATTATTACCAAATAACAAGCCAGAAATGAGCTATTTGGTTTCATCCATGGGAAATTCAAGGAACTTATTCCTGTCATGGCAGCTATTCTGGAATAAATCAACTATTCCATTATCTTTCAAATGGGGCCAGAAAAGGAGTGAATACTTATTTTTGCACTTTATTGTTACATCTTTTTCTTTATATTTATAGGTCTGAGTTTTTTATTTTTCATTAATGCATGCAATGCGCTTCTGTTGCTTGTACTTTGGTGGAGGTCTTTTGTGGTTTGGGATTTGAACATTTACAGAATTTGGTGTTGGTTTGTTGACTGCAATTTGTGTTGCAACTTACTTTCAATGTGTGGTCTCTCCCTTATTAATTGAAATAAAAATGTACAGGTTTTTAATTTGTTATATATAAAGTGCTTTGAGGGTTTAGATAGACTATGATAATCTAAGTGATTTGGCAAGAATAAAGAGAAACGAGTGACTGCCGCTTGGAGATAAACCCAAAAAAGGGAACTGAGCCAAGTTAAATGATAGAGAACACAGACAGCCGACAGTTTCAGGGCATTACCCCTTTGTCAGGACAACACAAACACAAACAGATACAAAGACAGATAAATGGAGAAACAGATGAAGGCAAAGACAAAAAACAGGAACTTAGCTGGGCGAAGTGGAGAGAAGTTGATACTCCACTGTGGCGTACAACTGCTAGGACAAGGTAGACTCACGTTAAAAAGTGACTAGCAAGAGAAGTCATACGTACAGCCAATCAGATCGCATCAATGTCTGCGGTCATGGCCAGTTGCATGGTGGGTAGCAGGGGAGGAGAGGGAGGGAGGGCCTGTTGGGGGAGGTTAATTATTAACTCCCTCTGTAACGAACCTCCACGTGTGTTGTCCTGACGAAGGGGTAATGCCCCAGAGTTTCAGCTGTTTGTGCCATCCATCATTTAATCTAGCTTGGCTCAGTTCCGCTTTTAACTTTAGTGATTTTGCATTAAAGTGACATTTCTATAGTAGCTAAACTAGAGAGCAGATACTGAGACAGACATGGAAAATTTAATAAATTATTATCGATATTATGTTGACATCCATTATTGAGTGCAGTCCCCTCCCCACTCCTCATCTATAGAACAAAGTCTGAAGTTATTCACCTGCACAAGTTGTGGATTTATTTAACAAGATATTCACATTGAGCTTTCTTTAACTGCGTGTTTGCATGCTTCGCTGTCAACCACAAGGAGTATTATGTTACATCTTTCCTTTCATCTTATAATAGCTCTGTTCTGGTCTTAGAGGGCTCACTGATAAAGCTTATGCTACCTCAGTGAAGAAGATAATCCCCCCTCCCCCCCAAGAACCCCCAACATTTAACTGGTATCTGGTAAAGGGTTGGTCAAGATCTGTTGACAGACTAAACAGTGACATAATGAATATTGTCTGCATTTCTTCATTTCATTTTTGTAAACTGCTCTTGTATTGATTTGGCCCAGTTATGGTTAATTTTGCCATTGTTAAATTGATAAGAACTTGTCTTGTACAGTAAAACCTCCCTATTAAGACCCTCCCTATTACAGCTCCCTCTTACATAAGGCCAAAAGGTTTTCCACCCACCCATGCTGCATTACACTACATGTACTCTCTGTTAAGACCTCTCTCGGTTAAGACCTGATTCTGACACACTTTGAAAAGTGTTAATAGGGAGGATTGATTATATAAGGAGAAAAAAGGTTGTGTTGGGTAGGATGTAATATGCTTTGTAGGGTGGGTAGGATCTAACTTGTTTATAAGTAAATCTCAGCACCTGCGGGTAACTGTTAGTGACAAGCTTTATCCCAACGTCTGTCTGCAACGTGGCTTAGACGGCTTAAACCAGTGGTGCTTGCTGTGTACTAATGTGCTTGTTTGGTTCATTATAGGAAGAAGAACTTGCCGCAAGCAATGCAAGGAGCAAGAAGCTGCAGGAGTCGCTGGAAGGTGGGTGTAATTTGCTGCCAAGTGTTGAACTCAAACTTGATTTATGAAAAAATATGAGCTGTGTGACCATACAAGTTTCCAACTGTCTTCAGTTTGCATAATTTGCTTATCTGTGGCCTAAAGAAAACTTTCCTGGACAGTTTGAAAAGCTATTTCCTTGTAAAAGTGTTCAGGTGAAATGTAACAAAATAACCATCCTGGAGAAGCTCTTATTAACAGTGACTGGGTTTAAACGAGGAAAAGTGCTTCTCATTCTTTTGTTTGTGTGTGGGAAATTGGGGGGAGGTGGTTTAATTTGGTTGCTAGGGGCATGTTTCCAAATTTTAAAAATTATTTGGGGGTGGGGTAAGCATAACATTGGCAAACACCCGATTACTGTTTCTAATTTACTAACCTTTCTGCTGTTGCTGTGAGTGAGGTGTGTCCCTAACCCTGATTTGCTGTGGATTTATCTCCCTTCCAGAGCTGACTAACAAAGTGCAGTCAGTGGAAGCCAACCATTTGAAAGCCAACGATGAGTTGCGCACGGCAAAATCAAACACTTCTGGTAGGTTTAAGCCAAGGAAGCATTTCTGTTATTGTTATTGTTGTGGTTGTTACCGAGAATCTAAGTTAGAAGTGGGAATTAAAAATAAAGGTTGATGACAGGATCCTATTGTTGAATTTACGTTATGTCTCCTAAATGATTGTTGGAGTCTTGTGATTATGCTGGGAGGTGCTATGTTGGTCTTGCAATATATTTTCTTGGTGTGCTATAATGGTTGTAAATCGTAAAGTCCAAGCAGCAGTGGAGACAGTTGAACAAGATGCCTTAAAGCATCATCTCTGAAGCAAAATGATTAAATGTATCTGGTCCAGGCATGCACTACAGTTGTTTTTCAAGGCACCATTTGTTTTTAGCAGGCCAGTTATTTGGCAGGGCCTCAGAGTACCGTGTGCATATTAGTGGAAAATGAGGAGACATGGCTTATGAAGGGTGGTAAAGATGGTACAGAAAATAGGCAGTTTCAAATGGCTTCATCTGTATCAAGATATTTGTCTTCAACATGTTGCTGTTAGCTGAGTGTTAGTGCCTTTTTCTACCCTCCCCCCCCCCCACACACACACCACCACCACCACCACCAACTCATGTTCTCTCACTTGATTGCTATTACTGCACACATTAGACTTGGAAGACTGAATGTTATTTCCTTGTCCATTGGCATCTACAGTCAGAACCTATCCCTGTCTGCCTGCCTGCCTGCCAGCCTGCCTGCCTGTCTGCATCTGTCTGTCTGTCCTTCCATGAATAAAAATAGCAGAGAGTTTGCGTTACTGTCACTCTGGAGCCAAAAAAGGCAGATAACATCCATATGTTATCCATGCTTGTAATTCCATTTGCCCGAATGTCAGATATCTGTGCAGGTTGAGGCATAAAAGTATCTGATCAGCTAATTTTTGGCATTTTTGTCTTGATTTCTGTCTGGGTGTCCAGTGTCATTTCATTCTGAGATAGTTGGTAAAGACAAAACAGGGTCCACCACCACATCAGTATTGTCCTTGTAATCATCATCATCATCATCATCATCATCATCATCATCATCATCATCATCATCAATAGATTCAGTAGA
Source organism: Lanistes nyassanus (assembly GCA_004794575.1). NCBI lineage: Eukaryota > Metazoa > Mollusca > Gastropoda > Architaenioglossa > Ampullariidae > Lanistes > Lanistes nyassanus. Next base: position 180,723 of record SMGT01011175.1, read on the forward strand.
AATTTTTTTTCTTCACAAAACTAAATTCTTTCTAACAGACCTCCAGATACAACTGGCAGCCAACAAGGAGAAGAATGCAGAGTTGGTAGAAGACAGGAACAGACTGGTAAGTTGAAAATCCTCTGACTTTGCCCTCAGGGCATCATTTTTTTATCTCTCATGGCCTCTTGGACTGGTCCTGGCTTCTGGAGCACTCAGTATGTAACCAGAACATAATCTGTTATTTGAAAGCTGTATCCTTAAGAAGTCACAAATCCTAGCAGGATAGGAAATTCTCTCAATGACCTTGCACCCTTTCACAGTAGCTAAGTAACAAAACTTAGTGACTCACATGACAGTGTTCTATGTTACATTTATAGATGGTGAAATACCCCTTCCCCCCACCCCCACCCTTTTTTTATATTTGTAATAGTTAACCCACATACTGCCTTTATCAGTAACATGCAAGTCTTGTGATTTTAATTGTGATGCAAGAGAAGCAGATGGACTGGTCTGCAGATGTGCAGCCCTCATGTACACCAATGGACATGCAACATATGCACCAACATGAACATCCACATTTTAATTTCATGGTTGACAGAGATTGGTTGTTTTGTCAGACTTTTAGTGCTTATGTGGTGTACTGTGCAGCAGATAGCAAGTGAACTATATGTTATTAAAGAGGGAGAGAAAAGACTTTTAAGTTGTAGAGTTCAGTTTTCATTAAGTTATAAAGTTGTAATATTGCATGGTTTTTTTCTTTAAATATAAAATTGCACTATATAAAAAAAGATTTATAGAAATCTAGCCACAATTTCTTTTCGGTCATAATTTTCATGCAGGATTGACAAAGCACATTATAAATGTAATCAGTGCTGCAAGATTTTATTGAAACATTTCCTGATCATTTGGCCATACTTTTCTTAGGCCCTTTGCTGCATTTGTGTTGCCAGTAGTCCTGTGTGCTGGCCATGGGGTTTCTATCCAGGATTTAAAAAGAAATGTTTGTAGGATATAGCAACCTCTATATCTTGTTTTATTTAATTATTGTATGTCCAAGATGCTAATAATATAAATCATTTTCATTTAGACAGTTTCATTTAGTATAAATTATTTTAGGCCCATGACACTAATATTATAATATTCATCGTTCATTTAGACAACTAGCTGGGAAAGAAATCCTTATAATAAAATATGTTTGTGGTTGATTTTTATTTTACGGGATGGGATGGTTGTATTTCTCATGTTTCATACCCATATTTGTTGTGAAGTCATTATGTCAAAAGTGTTTTACAAGGCATTTTTAATAACATTCACTAACATTTCCATATGATACATCTCTTACATATCACACTCATCTAAGTATGTAAAGTACTCACACTGATGCACATCTGAATAAAACGGTGTATTGTGGCTGCCATAAATATCACCATGTAAGACTGCTGTCATGAATGGCTTGTTCCTCAACCTACTGTAGTATAGGTTCATGTGAGTACTCAGTCCATCTTGGTAATCTAACCAGGAAACCCAGGTTATGTTGTTGGTCATGTGTGGCTTCCACCTCTAGATCATCTGTTATTTACAGTGTTTATTTATGTGTGAGATGTCATGCATAGCATAGATACCTTAGTTACATGTGGCAGCCGAACTGGTGAATCCTTTTTTTTTTTTTTTAAATAATTGTTTGGTCATTGGTGTTCTCACTCTACATCTTGATGTTGTGGTCGGTTGTTGTGCATCATATCATTATGCCCCCATTTTGTCCGGCAACATCCTTGAGTTTGGTCCTCCATAGCTGCATCTTTATCGTTTGGTGTGTCAGTGGCTGCAGAATTCATACTTTGCTCATGTATTCTGAGTTGGTTTTTTTTTTTTTCAAATTTCATTGTGTGTGCAAACATTTGGAATGATCGAGTGACTCATGGTGATTTTCGCTGTCGTGATCTGTGCCCTTCCTACTCATGCGCTTTCTATGGCATTTATGTTTGAATTTGTCATGTTTAGAGACGATGTTTTGTCTAGACTCTAATGAATATTGCATTGTATCAGTGCAGAAGCTCATGTGTCACTTAATAAATCTGGTTAGTTCTGTGGGTTTAGGGGATAGGATAAATCTGTTCAGCTGTACTCTGCCCTAGAGTGGTATGGGGTGAGTGCTGTGAGAAGCTGCGAAAGAAATCCTTAATACTGTACCTAGCCCTGAGAACTGATAGGTGAATTTGCCATTTCCCCCTCTCCCCAGCTGTCTTTTCCTGGCACATTTTTACTGTACCTAATCAGTCTTTTTCCCCATACACATGCACATGAGTAGACGCACTCACACACCTCATGCATGCGTACAAGGCACACCCACATATAGCTCCCCGCTCCTCTTTCTCCCCGTCTCCCTGTGTCTTTCATTCTGATGCTTGTTACTACAAAAAAGTGATATAAAATTAAACGTAAGAGAAATTTGGAAGACACCTAAGTAAAGTAAAATAAACTACTGGTAAAATATTCCTAACTGTTTATAGGGAAATTTATAAAAGAAAAAACAAGTGACTGCCGCTTGGAGGATAAGCCAAATTAATTTGGGAAATTTCTTTATAAGCACACACACGCGCACATGCAGGCACACCACTGGTAACTTCGAGGTTTTAAATTCAAAGATTTCATCCAGTTGGTCAACTGTAAGTTCATTTTATTAAATGTGGAGCTAAAGTTTTTTTTTCTTTTAAATGAAGAATGTCTTCTGTGGGACTCAAATTTTAAAGGGTGGGGGGGGGGGCTCAGATTTGAAGTTGTGGGGGGCCTCAGATTTCAAGAACGTGTGTGTGTGTGTGTGTGTGTTTGCAGGGGAGGGATGGGGTGTAGAAGCAAGTGACACCTGAGCTGTGAACGGTTTTCTCCTTCATTCACTTTGATCAAGTTTATCATTCGCTGTTATTCCATTGATTTCATTTTTCTTCACATTCATTGGGTTTTGCCTGGCTACGACCAACAGGAACAGCAAATAGCCGACCTGATGAAAAACTCAGGCGATAATTCTAAACAGCTGTCCACCTTGAACGAACAACTTGCGGAGAAAACTAGGTTAGTCATCCTTACCTGTGTGTATTAAAGGTAACCCAGTCTAACTTGCACCTTAATTTGCATGTTGGCTTGGTCTGCTAGCGGGCTAACCCATGTTTGCTTTTGCTTGTTGACTGCTTTTGGCATGTTGCTGTATGCTTTTGGCTTAATGACTGGCTCCTGGCTGCAGTTTTTAAAAGCTAATCTGCTTTGCTCCATTTTTTTTGGTTCTAAATCTAGATCTTATATTTCAGTTGCAAAAATGCACGTTTACAACTGACAAAACCTTTTTATTTTCATCTCTTTGACATAATGCATGTCTCAGCTTTAAATGACATTGATTATTTTTTTTTTGGCTTTTTTTTTTGGTGGGGGGAGGTATTTTTTGTTTTAATTTTGGGGGTTTTGTTTGGGATTTTTTGGCACATTCAGTAAGCTTTTAAAATGGAAGGTAGACCTTGTTTAACTTGAAACTTACTCTTTTCTCTAATCTAAGTTATTTGTTCTGTTGTCTGTGGATTTAGTAATTTTGTTGCAAGACCTGTCATGAAAGTGTTTAACTAGAAGAGTGATCCGAAGTTTTGTTTGACCTTACTTGCAGATGAAGCACAGTTTGGTACTTGTGTAATTTTGTCCATTGTGTTCTTTCGATCTTTGGTTGCCAAAAGCATTAATAATTGTGATCGTATGTGCTTTGTGTCAAACTATTTCTTTTGATTGAACAGCTGCAGCATTTTGCTGGATTGTTGCCCTTTGCGGATTGTTTCAGATTTAGCACAGGGGGCTTTGTTCTTTGAAAGTTGGTAAAGGAAAAATTTCCAGTCTTTTTGCCTGAAACCTATAGTACATTTAGTACGTAGGGGCCTTGATCATAGCTGTTATGAGTGTTTGGAATTATCCATGGTTGCAAACCATATGTTGATGCTGAGAATGAGAAGAAATGGGAGTTAGACAAAGAATGTGTTTTGCCTGGATCGTTGACCATGCTGCCGTAAATGGACAAAGGGCTGTAGACTGCAGGATCTAATGGGATCTTTATGACGTGCATCGTATGTAGACTTTATAACCATCTGCAAGGCGCTGTCCCGGCTTGCTAAATTCTCATTACCTGTGGCAAAGCTGAAACCTGTGACCAGCATCAGATATGTCTTTACCACAGCCCGAGAGTCATATCCTCGCTTACCTGAACAGTGTGTGCAGTTGTATACAATACCCACCACTCAGTCATAGTCTGAATACCACCCAACTAGTTGTTGTCCAAATGAAGGAAGTAGCAGCATGCCTAGTGCTAGAATTGAATTTTGATGGGATCAGGGAGGGAGGGGGGAAGGGGAGTCTACAAATTTTATCCTCACTTAAAAAACCAGGCAATTAGTAACAGTGATCTCTTCTGCTGTCAATATAATTCTTTTATAATTGATAATATCAGCTATATATGTTTTGTCCTGGTATAGAAAGAGATAATGTAATCAACTCAATATTTTATTTAAGAATTAATAAAGATGAGGAGGGTTGATATGTGGAATCCTTATCAAGTGTCAAGATCAGGCCTATTTCCATCTACGAGAAGAGTCCTCCAATATTTCCAGGCAGGGCAGCTTAAAACCCATGATTTGATTTTCTGAGAAACCACCCTTAACAATCAGTAGTAGTTTGTGGTCTTATTCTCACTACCACATATTCACCCTGTGAATGAATCACAGCATCCACTTTTCCATTTTTAATAGAAATCCATATTTTTCACATTCCAAAATGTTCCAATTTATAATGGGTTTGATATACTATTAACTTGTTTTGAATTTTTCTTACTTTTTTGACCTCTGCCAGTGGATGCTCTGTTCATTACTCTTAGTCTTACAGTATGTCCTGTGCTGTCCAGAAGCTTGTTAGTCCCCATGTGTTGGCCTCTCCCGCAGTTTGTTAACCCCCAGCATGTCCTGGCCTCTCTGGCAGTGTGTTAACTCCCAGTATGAGTATGTCCTACTCTCTTCAGTTGTGTGTTAACCCCCAGTATGTCCTGGCCTCCCAGGTGTTAACCCCCCCCCCCCCCCCAGTCTGTCTTGCCTCTCCTGCTCACAGTTCAGAGGTGCCCTAGACCTTCTGCTTGCAGCAATTTATTTTCTTGAGTGTTGTGGTGGAAGAACTTATTTATTTAGTAGCAAAATAAAACAGGAAATTGAATGCTTTGTTGTTTAGATGACGTGTTCAGTGTCTAAAAATGTCTTTAGTGAATTGCTTGTACTACTTGTTAACTCTTCATGGTTTTCACCAAAACGTTTTTTGATGTAATCAACGAAAATAGAAGGCTGGGATCTGATTTGAATTTCTTTTGAACCACTGAAGCAAGTGAGGTAGATAGGTGAACAAGAGGAGCTTTAATATTTGTCCTAGTTAGATCAAGGCTTTTTCTACACACTTTGTTGCTTCTGTCTGTAAGCAAAATGATCAAGATGAAGAGCACGGTTGTCATCTTTTACCATAGCTGTCATTAAGAAATGAGTTACTTCAATTCACATATCCTGTAGTGATGGTATGTGGCCACAAAATGTGGCATTGCTTTTATTTAGCGGGCTTTGCAGTTTTTAAGAAACACTTGAATACATGCCTACAGCCATGAAAAAAAGTGTCCTGAACACTCTTGAAGAAAAATTGTAAGACCAGTGTTCAGAAGAGCAAAGCACATCAAAGATAAAAATAATAAAAATAGTCTGAAAACCATCATTTTTAGTTGTCTACCACAAATCTGTCATTAGACTGGGAAAACAGAAATAAAAAATATTGTGAAGAGATAAATGGGGCATGAGGAAGAAAGGAAAACCATAAAAAATATAAGAAGCTTTGAAGAAGCAAACAGTATAAAAACATCAATGGAAAAAATTAGATTTTATTCTGTATGTATTTCAGTGTGTTTTGTTTTATTATTTGCAGTGTTTATAGTCTGCTATCTTCTTTTTCCCAAATTTAATATATCTGTTAGTGTCTGTGAGAAACTGCATGCACCTCTTTGACTTATTTCTTTTGCATTATTTGAAATCCATAAATTATTAGTTTAATATGTATTAACATCAGTAAAAGCACCATTTCTATATTACTATTATTAAGCATGCAGATGCATGTGATTTTCACAGAACAACCTGTATACAATGTTTATTTCATAACCTGAATATTATTCTGTAAAACCACTTTTTGTTGTACATTAATACTGTAAAACTGCAGTAGTGGGAGAGATTGAAGAACAGTGTTAACTGATAAAGAATGTTGAAGACTTGTGTCATCCAGAGAATGGGAAAATTAAGCATGTGATCTGGTCTGTGACATTTCCTTGGTGTGGATGGCAAAGGTCATGAAGAAAAGGCATGTGACGGGCATCCATTGTAGGCTTTAGATGTGATATGAAGTTTTTTTTAAGTGCTTTGGCAGGGGAAGTGTGTATGTGTGAGAACTGACCAGGAGCTGTCTTGTTATATATGATAAAAAGGGGATTTCTTTTTCTTTTCACCATTTAGGTCGTTAATACCAGAATTATCTATGGCAACTGTTACTGTGTTAGGAACTGTAGGGAAAGCCCTATAGTAGCATGTCCTGCTGCTTCCAGGTTCTCTGGTAGATAGAAGGCTTGAAATTCCTTTGTAGAAAAGGCTTATGTTTGTGCTGATATGGTGACTGATCTGTGACTTTTTATGCAAACAATGGTTGCACCCTGTTGGCATCGTGTTTGTGACTGCATTTAAGGCATAACATTTCATATAATATATCTATATGAACAAGCATGATTTGTAGTCATCTGCCAGTTTTATAGGCTGGGGAGTATTTGTAACACTTTTAAATACTGATTATCTTCAAAGTTAAATCTCTAGCCTATACACATGGAGATATATTTCTGACTGTATTGCAGCAGTAAGTATGCACCTAAGAAACACTTGCCATATGCAAGATTTTTTTTTTATCAAGCAGTATCCAGAGCGACAAACAATAGACAAGGATCTGCAACCAGATCAGCACTGAGCAGTTTTGACTTTTAAAAAAATAGAGAACCCATACTTATATAATTACTACCCAAATAAATGTAAATCATAACAGTATGAAAAGAGTTATTCTTTAATACAGTATGTGAGAGGCTTTGTATCAAAATTGCACTTTTTTATGGTCATCTTGTAAATGTCTGTCAATGTGATCTATCAGTCTGAAATACATGTGGTAAGCTGCAGTAGGTTCCATAATTGAAAAAATTTCAGATCACCAAAAATTATAAACCACTGCTTCGGTGGTCTAATGGTTCCAAGGTGAGAGGCAGTTTGTACCCCAGCTGATTGATACCTAGGACTTAAATTTAAAAATTGTCAATCTAGTAGCTGCCCTGCCAGACACCCGACAGTATAGGGAAAAGTACTAGGACTGGTTGGCCCTGCGTGACTATAATCTGAGTGGGACTTGAGCTTGTGTTGCAACAGCAGTCTCAATGTGGCAGCACATGAACTTGTCTTGGCAGCACTGTCCTTGTATGCACCTATTTACAGCTGGATGTTAAGCAATAAAAACCAAACCAAACCAGCAAAAAATGTTTTGAAAAGTATTTACCATTTCAACATCTATTAAGTACACAAAATATATCCAATTCCACCCAGTAAGGTTTGTTGTCATAATAAGAGTGGGACTTCATGAGTACTACTGGAACCTGAAAGTAACAGATGAGTTGGAGAGAACGAGTCCCATTCGTATGGAAAGAGTTAAGCAGACTTTTTGTGTAACACATACAGGAGTTATGGGCAGCACTTTCATGGTTGGTATATATTTTTTAGAGTGTTTACAGAATATTGTATGTTTGAAGCAGACAGAGAAATGTGTTGTGCATGGTGGACTAATTATTGACACCAGTACTCCAAGTGAAACTTTAGCAGTGCAAATGAATTAAAAATAAACTACAAAAGACTGTTTTGATCTAGGTTCTAATGTATTAAGATTTGTGTGGAGTTTCTGTTAAGGTTGGTTTTCCTTTCAATGAGGTCAGTATGTTTGCTTTGGGGTGAAAAATAATGTACTCTCAAACTCAGAGAATTGGAGTTTGCTGGATGTTTATTTTGTGTAAGCAGGTATAAACCCTTGTGGATACTGTTGCCAGTACTGCTTAGACATCACACTCTCTGGGTGGCAAAGAACACTGCTGCAAGACATTTGCAATCATTTGTGTTTTTCCAGAAGGCTAGAGGAGCTACAAAACGACTTGTTGAGCTCTTCTCAGCAAATAGCAAAGCTTAAAGATTCTCTTGAAGAACAACTGTGTGCCAAGGAGAAGGAGAAGGAAGACTTTGTACATAAATTTGAGGAGCAGCTGAAGTCTGTACATAGCCAACTGGAGGATATGGTAAGTGGCAGGGTTCACATGTCACAGCCAACTGGAGGATATGGTAAGTGGCAGTGTTCCCATACCATAGCCATCTGGAGGACATGGTAAGTGGCAGTGTTCACATGTCATAACCAACTAGAGGATATGGTAAGTGGCAGTGTCACAGTCTAGGGATGGCTGCATAAACATTTATATTTACCTCTGTGTTAACAAAAAGCTGTCGCAGAGCCCATTCATCTCCATCTTTATGTGTGAACAGGATATTTAAATGGTCATGAAACCCAGCTAAGGCATTTTGTCTGCCATTTTATTTCTCTTAAGGAAGTTTATGGCGATGAGCACAGAACACTTGTATGTTTATTACCTGGGCATAGATTGTATTCATCACATAAAGTGACATTCCTAATCCATCTCCTCTGTTTCCCATTGAACCCCCCCCCCCAGAAAACACAGCGTTTAATATGTGCTATCTATAGATGATGATGTATGCCGCTTTCTCATCTGTGTACAACCACACACACTTGAACAGAACATTCTCTGTCATACTGAATTAGTAAATAATATCTGAAAAATCAAATGGGATTGGTATTGCTCTTGACTTCTTTTTTGCTTGCTTCTGTTCTCAATAGATAGTTGTACTTGGAAGCATAAGATTTAAAAAAATTCATTAAGTTTAATTTTTCAGGTTTGGGAATTACAAAGAATATTTAGTCGTATGCTTGTGACTATCTGATAAATGTTGATGTTCAATGTTGACAGCAAATAGAGTTAGACAAATCACGGAGCAAGCTGACCAAGGTTACGGAGGAAGCGGAGAAGGAGCGAGTGGAAATACTGAGACAAAAAGAAGCAGAGATCCAGCAGATTCGAGAGAAGCTGGAGGTGCAGATGCAGGAAATAAACAAACATGAGTTACAGGTGCAGGCACATAAGGAGTACCTGGAAAAACAGAGCATTCAGCTAGACACCCTGAAGGTGTGTATCCGTTTGTCTTTGCTGTCAACCTGTTGCAGGTGCCTGGGATCTAAATTGCAGACCATGATATGAGAATGTAAAGGTTTTACATTGTGATAAATGGTCAGCCGGTGTGGTAATGATGACAAACACAAAACTTGATCTGCCTGGGATGACATTCAAGCCAAAGGGTCAGCACTGTGCAAAGGGCTGTAGAATATGGTGGGGGTGGACCTCACCAGGCTTTCTTATCATCACATATGATGATCACATAGCAGCACAGCTTTCATTTCTGTTCTCCATATTCATCGTCAGATACGGTTATGGTGATAATGGAAATGAGCCAAGCTATATGGCAAAGATTTCAATGTTTTGGAGTTGCCCCAAAACATAGACTTTATGTTTGTCATGTAAGTTGGCTTATTTCCATTGTTATTGATCATTTTTGAGTTTCAAGCTAAAGTCACTCATTTAAAATATGTTTGTTTCAATACAGTTGTCATTTCATGTCTCCTTATTTTTATCATTAGATATGTTTGTGTTGATACACTTTTCATTTTGTGTCTTCATGCCTTATCTGGTGGGCTGTTTTCTAGGTAGAACTATTTTTTCCTATTTATCAGAGTACTGACAAATTCTGCCATTAACTTTTCTAGCTTTCTGAAAATATTTTGGTTCACAGTTTGAGAAAGAGAAGGCAGAGAAGGCTTTGCGTCGGGTGGAGAGTGAACGAGACTCACTCAATACAGAGCTGATACAAGCCCGGGTGGACGTAAGCAAACTGCAGTCCCAGTCATCTGGTACGGACAAGGAGCAAGCAGAATTAAGAGAGCAAATAGAGGATTTGAAGGCAGAGGTGGAACGAATCCAGCGATACCGGCAGGAGGTAAGGGTTTACTTGGGGGAGTGGTTAGGTGGGTTGAAAGACTGTGTGAGCTTAGGTTGTTGTGCCTGAATTTGAGCATGTAATGATGGCTGCAGGTGTTTGCCAGCATACTTTCAGACTGCTTGGTGTTTACGTAGGTTTTGGATTATAGAAAATGTAAATTGTAGTATTGATGCTTACGTTTTGTGTTTCCATATTTGTGAGTAGTCATAGTGTGGTAAATATTAGAATACTGAGATGCTGGGGCTCAGAGAATAGCTGAATGCAAGAATTATGTTGCCTTTGAATCAGTAAAAGATGATTTAAGCTAAACACAGGTTTTGATGTGTGTGGACTGGTTAAAAGTAATTTACATAAAGAGTTTATGTACAGAGTTGGCAACATAAAGGATTTCTGCTTTCACCTACAATGAGCACACGTGCATGCACGACAACACATGAAATAGCATGCTAGTATAACCCTTTCCCTGACACTGTCAGTCTTCTTCTAACGGGTATTTCATTCTGTTGGAAATGTATACGTGCATGCATTCATGGATAGATATAGAGCAGTAATTCTTTGCACTGATCAAGTTTAATTGTAACAGGCTGAGAGGGAGCGTGACGACCTGCGTGCAGAGAAGGAGAAGATAATTCACGAGCGTGAACAGCTAAGCAAAGAGCACTTGGGGATGAAAGCTGAACTGCAGAAGCGTGACATCCAGATAGAGGAGATAAAGAAAGAGGTAAGATTGTTCAGAACAGACGGCTAGAGCTGTAGAGAGCTCAGGATGAGGTTTTCTTTGGATTCCATTTTTGGGGGCAGAAGAGAGGGGGGATACCTGTTCATGGCACTGTAATATGTAACACAAAGTTGCTGCCAGTACAGCATAAAATGATGCTGGAGTTGGTGGAAAGAAGCGGAAGTTTGAGGACATTTTTCCACTGTGACAGACCTAGGATCTACAACTATTGAAGTCCACTTCAAAAACATTATCAGAGCTTCGCTGCACAATATTTCAAAGGTCAGCATGGCACACACACAAAAATTCCCGAGAGTGTGTTAATTGTTTCCTCATAAACTATCTACTCCCAGTCTGTTAGCTTTTGATATTTCCTTTTTAGTCATAAGACTTAGAACGTATCAGCATAGGAAGGTGACAGTGTTTCCTCATGCAAGCCAACCTCAGATACAGACATGCTTATTAACTCAATAGATGCTCATCATTTGAATTGTTTCTGGTCGTATATTGTGCCGTACATTTTAGGCCACGTGTAAAAATCCTAAAAAAATAACCGTATTCGATACAGACAAGAAATAAACTGATTTTTAAATGTAAACAAATGCTGAATAAAATCTTTATTACCTTAATCTTTTCTGTCTTCTCACAGTTAGCTAACATCCAGCACCAATGAGGTAACTGAAATCCACTGTGCATAAAACCCACCTTATGTACTGTTATGTATGCCATTTTGGTCAGCTGAGGGCAGATGGGAAAATCCGTTTGTTTTTCCTAAGAAACTCACTTCATGGTCAAAGGGAAACAACCCTCATAAATGGGAATGCCTGAGCTACAAGTTAACCACAGTTACCTCCCATTACGAAGTGTATTGGCAGAATTGGGATTTCCTGAAAGTGGTCGCAATAGTGTAAGCTCTTGGCCACCAACTTCGGCAAAGCGGTGGCTTCATATTGAGCTCCGCCACTTATTGAGTTAAATCTCTTTGTGGAGGCAACCCAAAAATAGCTGGTGGTGTTCGCCACCTATTGACCATGGTGGCATTTCCTTGTCCTGTGGAGAGGGGCCGCTCACACTGACGAATCTTAGCACCCTGTCATACATATTATAAGTGGTGCCATTCCAGGTGATAGCAATAGCAAAGGTCTGGGTAAAGGAGACTGTTGAATGATCACGTTGCTGCATATGCAGAAGTGAAGAGGGAACAGTGTACTGATCTTGCACTAGTGGCGATAGTTGTAATCCCCAGTCATGGTTTAGGTTTTGAAGCAGCGCAGTAACTTAGTTCTTCAGTTCTTATTACCAATCATCCTGTGCTGTGGGTGCTTCTGGAACCACATGTGCAGCATACATTACAGATGGAGAAACTTCGACAACAGACAGAAGAGAGGCAAGAGGAGATGATGCAGAGGTCCCAGACGGAAGCTGACATGCTGACTGAAGAATTGTAAGTGGCCACAACATAGTTTTTCCAGTTGAGGGCAGTAAAAACCATGTGTGCATGCGGGTGCATATATCCTGTTATGTTCTGTGGTCTTTGTGAACAGGCAGACTAGTAAAATAAATAGAAGTTGTGTTAGCAGGAAGGTGGGTGCTGTTTTGTAGCACAGCAAATGGTTGGTATACAGTCATGCAGTCAGCACTCTGTTGGGAGGGTGCTAACAGTAAAAGAGATATCTATCCTTAGGGAGGGATCCAAGAAAATTTTGCAAGAGACCCAGGCTTGTCTAAGACAAAAGGAGGCAGAACTCGTCAGAATGAAGTCGGAATTGGAGATGTCCAGGTTGATGGCAGAAGAAAAAGAGAAAGTAATTTTTTTTCTTTTTTTCCTTAAATTTACAATAACTTCAGTTGTGGAAATTGGTCGCATTTTTTAGTTGGTCGTTCATTTATTGCTTCATTTTTTGTCTCTCTCATTTTCTTTCTTTTAAATAAAAATTTATCTCCCAGTACTGCCAAATTTAGCCTAGTCATAACTTTACCTTTTAAACTCATTCTTGATGGCATAAAAGATGAATTAACTTTGCCTGTAGTATATATTATATGTACCGTGGCTTTCTCTGTAGTCTTTATGTATGTTTTAAAAAAATGTAGGAAGAAACCAAACACCGATAAAAACATAATTGCAATTCAGTTGGAAAGTAAAACATAAGTGGAATAAAATTATTCCTACCTGAAATCCATCATGTGTGAATTCTGTGCAAAAGGTGGATTGAAAAAAGTATCTAAGCTGACTGCAGCAAAATGGCAGCTGGACATTAAAACCACCACTGTAGCAAGTGGTGTGATCAGGAAAATGCCCTTTTCCCCTTTAATATTGTCGTTTTGGTGTAGTCTAAGGGAGGTAACTAACAGAAAAGGGTGCATGAATCTGAGAACATGAGTTATGTCTCTTTGTACCACATTTTGCTGAGCCCTTTTAAAAAAAGTGCTGTAAACACACACACACTCACCTCCCCCCTCCCCCACCATGTTAGGAGTGTGTTAAATCATGAAGTAAGTTTGGAGTAAGTTTGCCAATAATCATTTTGTAAATTCTCTTACTCTTTAGAAAAGAAGGCTGTGAAATCTTACCTGAATTTTTTAGCGCTGTATTCTCAAAGTACCATTCTAATTTTATTGTCAATTATTAGCTCAAAGAGCAGAAGGCAGAGTTGATGAAAAACATGGAGGAGATGAGAGAAAGGTAAGGAAAATTGATGAAGAGTGTGCTTGTAGATGATCTAAGTATGTTACTATATTCTCATGCCTGATTTGGGATTTGGGTTTTTTTTTTTTTTGAACCACCATATTTGAAAATTGTCAGTTTTACTCTGTTCTTTGTGACACCCCTGTACGTGCATAAGTTCTTTCTAAAAGCATCATCTTTATTTGTGAAATTAATAATTATAATGGTTAAATCACTGAAACAAAAAACAATCTTTAATTATACTTGAAATTCTCATATATTTGTTTAATCTCCAAATATGAACATCCTATAATGCCCCCAATTTAAAATAGAATGAAACACCAAGTTCTCGTCTCAAATTGACAGACATAACCTGTCAGTGTCTTGTAACCAAAGTTTGGGGATTTAGGGGGAGGTTATGTTACTTTGTATGTTGCATAAATTTTACCTTGTCTTTCCATTTACAATGCCTGAGTGAACTTTCTTCCATGCCAAAACCATCTTGACTATGAAACATTTATGGTAAGATAATGTAAAGGATTTCTTTTTCTACTGCTATCGCATTGCATGCACAGTGCAGTTGATATGCTTTGTAGTTCATAAAGCAAGCTTTTTTTGGAGTCTGTACTTCTAGCTGTACTTTTATGTGGCCTGTAGACTCTTGAGGCAGAGCTGCAAGTTTTCCCAGATTTTCACATTTTAATCCTTTGTGTGTAAACACATGAAGTGTATCTGGTAGACTGTCCATTGATGACAGACCATCCTTCTGTCCATGTCATTAGCCCTTTTTGGTTGCTAGGTCTTTGTCGTATGTTGCACAGAATGACATTGTTAGAGGATTTGGTGCTCTATGTGTCTAGTAAATTCAGATGGAACAGTGTTCATATGGCATGTATCCATAAAGTGTAAACAGAAGCCTTTACTATTTATCTCTAATTATATTTCAATGTTTACCTGTTGGTGATGGGCGTAATAGTGGCAAGCAGGGGGAACAAACCTACTGGCAGGAGTTAAAGCTGGCATGCTTTTGTCCATCTGTGTATGCATGTTTGTTCTTCGTCACCTTTCTTGGTCCATTCTGTACGGCAGGTTTATCTAGCAATTCCATTTTTAAATGAAATCACATGCCATTTCAGATGAGGATGTAGATTGTAGTGGTCAGAACAGTAGGGTGAAATTCTGTCCCAGACATCTTCTATAGGGTTGCTTTTTGGTGTTCACTACAGAAAAAAGGGGTTTTAGATTCACATTCAGAAAATACTGATGTGATGTAAGGAAACAAATGGAACACTTTGCTTTTCTTTCTTTTTTCTCAGTCATGCTATTTTTTTAAAAATTGCTTTTCCCATGGCAGTTTTATGGATTTAATTTTGTTTTGTGCCAGCAGTCAAACCCATGACTTAACAAATAAGTGGGCTTTTCTTCCTCCTTCAATAAAGATCTGTTGAATGTAACTTTCTCGTTCTAGACTGTATTTGCAAAAGGCATTATGCTGAGTCATAGTGAGTGGCATAAGCAGAAGCTTTTTTCTTGTGGTTTTTATTTTGATAGTCTTGTAAAGGTGCAAGGTTTGGCAATTAGAGAACTAACCTGTTGGGCTTACCCCCTTTAAATGACACTTCTCCCTCTGTAGACCTGCGATGTTTGCTGTATTTGACTTCACTGCATTTAGAAAAACTTTTTAATAGAATAGCTGTGAAACTATGCAGGGACTTTTTCTGAACCTTTGGAAATCAATTTTTGTTTCTGTTTCATTATGTGCATAACTGACTTCAGAAAACCACTAAACATTTGCTGACCACACAGTAACAGTATTTGTCTCCCTTTTTCTACAGAGAATCAAAATATCTGTATTGTTGAGTCGAAATAGTTTTATGGTAAATTTCTCCTTAAGTTTAGTCTGGTTTACCCAGAGCAGTTTATCACCAAACAAGAGCCAAAGATGTTATGTAATACAGCTGCTGGGCATGGTAGCGAATATGTTGTGATAGTAAATATTGTGTAAATATTCTGGTGCTTTTTCAGTCATAGAATGAAGGTGGCTTCCCTTGAGGATGAAAAGAAGGATTTGTTGGCCAAGGTGGAAGTCTCTGTTCATAAACTGGGCGAACAACAGCAAGCTGTGGACGACCACAGGAAGCAGGTAGGGGAGGGTTGAGGTGGTTAGGGAGGAAGCATGTTGTGTGTGTGTGTGTGTCCTCCCTGTGTGTATTTGTGTGCATGCATGTGTTGTCTTATAATGCTGTCTTCATAACTTATACATTTCCTACAATCAGTTCAGTGCCACATGTTGTTGTGGTTAGATAGTCCTCTGCTGTTTTTAGCCACATTCTCTCTCTAAAAGTAAAAGTGCAGCAGTTATTCCTTCTGTGGTTTTGTCTAGACTATTCACACCATTGGCTAGGCAGTGTGTGTATAATTGGTTGACCATATTTGCATGTGTAGAAAGGGCGAAAGGCATATTGAAAACGTGTAACACCACTGTGCTTCACTAAATGTGTCAACAGTTTTGACTGTGCTTCTCTACTGTGCCTTTCTAACCAGGTCTGCCTGTTTTGACTGTTTCTCTACTTGTGCTTCTCTAACTAGGTCTAACTGCTTTGACTGTGCTTCTCTAACTGTGCCTCTCTAACCAGATCTAACTGCTTTGGCTGTGCCTAACTGCATCTCTGTATTTGTGCCATTCCTGTGCTTCTCCCTGTTTCTATAACTGTTCCTTTAACACTTAGCTGCTGCAGTGCTCCTTGCTTGAGCCGCCCCGGCTGATGCGGGTTTTTAGCCTTTTTTTAAAAATTCATAAAAAATTCCCCCAAAACAATAAACAAAGAAAACTCATGTCTTACTGCGTTTCGTGGACCTTGTTCCATAATTTATAAATCCTTTGATGGAAACACAACTGAAGTTGAAGTCATCAAAAAGTCCTCACGATTCCTTATATGCAGTCTGTTCGACACTGTTTACAACATGTGCTCGCTCGTTTTTCTCTTCGTAATCACTCTCTTTTGTCTTTCAGGCTCAGATACTCTTGTCTTCATCCACTTTATCACAGTCAGTTTCCAAAACAGTGTCATTTTCCTCATCAGTGTGTCATTTGAAGAGTAAATCTAGCATTTCTCAAGTGACAGGGCACTTCACAGCCATTTTTCATTCACTTGGAATTGTGGTCGAAAACCAGTTTAAACACAGTTTAAAGGAAGCAACTCATGAAGAAATGATTCAGCTTTTGAATGTAAGAGTTCTTTACCTTAGACATTTACCCATTCCCCGCAAATAAATCGTCAAAATTCATAAAGGGATACCTGTCATATGCCATTAACTCATTCGCTACGTGTATGGGAAATAAACGATACAGCATAGGTCACGCTTACTAGCGAATACGGGAAATAAACGATGCAACTTTGAAAATTTATTTACGGGGAATCGCTAATCGTCTAAGGTAAAGAACTCCTACATTAGAAAGCTGATTCATTTCTTCACGAGTTGCTTCCCTTTTCTGTGTTTAAACTGCCGCGACTGGTTTCTGGTAATAACTTGAAAGATGTGTCCCTACATGTGGTCTGTCACTTGAGAAATGCTAGATTTACTCTTCAAATTACACGCTGAAGAGCAAAATGACATTGTTTCGCAAATTTACTATGATAAAGTGGATGAAGACAAGAG
>SMGT01011175.1:198918-209749 GCA_004794575.1 Lanistes nyassanus
ACTGTACTTGCATAGCTACATCAGCTGCACATCTCTAACTGTGCCTGACTGTACTTGCATAGCTACATCAGCTGCAAACAGAGAAGCAGAAATTGCTAGAGGAGAAGTCAGCACTACAGAGCGTTCAGCACAGTCACGATGCCGAGCGCCAGCAGATGGCCACACGCGTGATGAACCTGGAGGCAGAATTGTTGCAGGCACAGGCAGCCAAAGTCGCCTCTTCTTCAGCAGGTGAGTCGTGGGCAGTGGATGACCCAAAAAAAAACCAAAACAACTCTTTGATGAACACTTAGCAGTGAAGATGCTCACCCAGCATGGGACCAGTGACGAGTGCAACTGGACCTTGAAAGTTGCTGAATAGAACTGCAAGAGTGTTATGTTCTCTAGCTGCTGTGAACATGCAAGTGTGCAGGAAAGAGCTGTGTGCAGTTTGAGCTTGAGGATGAAAGGCAAGATCCAGAGGTGGCAGTGCAGAACACAATGGCTGTGTTGAAGACAAAAGTCTTGTGGAAGAGGATGAAAAAAATGGAACAGATGATAATGAACTTGTAGTTTTGTGGATGTTCTGTTTATGGTGATTTAGTGTTAATTGAGGACTAGTGGATGCAGACCAGTGTGGATGCATGCATTAGTGTATAGATAAAAAGAAATTAACTCTTTGCAATCACATGGCACAGATCTATGCACGACGTTGATGGCAAACAGATGTTGCCATATTTCAAAAACATATTGCTGATAAACTAAGATATTTGCAGTAATATAATTTATTTATCTGGAAAGATCGATTCTTGGACTTAAAAATTCTTGAAGAATTTTTATTGGAAATGTTTAAATATTACTTACCATTTAGTGTCGAATGTTGCTACTGCATGCACGAAACTAAAAACGTCTAATAAATTCCAAGCATCACTGCTTGCTTACTTTCGACATCTCTGAACTGTATATTATCAATTTCTGACCTTGAATACAATCCAAGATTTGGTATTTTCTCTTTACTTTCAGCCTGAACTATATTTAAAATATTTTTTCCACCAAACTTGATTTGAAATGTTCTCTTCTATCCGGCAGCCATTTCTTTGTTAGTTACGTAACTGTCCTGGCAAGTAGGTGCTCAGCAATAACCACTGGCAAGCCGAGTCTAAATGTTAAAAACCCATTTCAACAGTGCTGGGAATACAACCGATGATAGGGCCTTCCAGTGATACCAGGATTAGTTGCCTTAGACTGTTAAGCACATCTGCAGGATTTTTTTAAAAAAACTGTTGTGATATGTTTCATCGTGCCACGAAGCGTATTCGGACTGTTGTGACTGATGTTTCATTGTGAATGCAAAGAGTTAATGCTATATGTAAGGTGTTTGTGAAAGAAAATGAAAAATGTGTGATGGCCAAACAGGACAAGTGGCAGGTGCTGCACAGCTCTGACTTTGCATTTAGCTATGGTCCCAGAGAACGGTTTGCTGTTGTGAAAGTAGTATTTCAGTGCATATGCACTTCCAAAGATGTTTGCTTTTCAGTTTGACCCATGCTTGCAGGGTTAGTTCACTCGATGTTTGTGTGCAGGTGTCGAACATGGAGACACAGAAGCAGGCGAGCAACAGGTTTGTTTGTTCTTTGCAAACAACATCTCCCTTCTCCACCCCCAACACCACCTTAAGCCATTCAGCAACTGGATTTTGAAGAGCAACATGCTGAGGAAAGCTTGTTTAATTTAAAACTTGGGGCTAATAATAGGGAGATTTTGTTATCTTTTTCTTCGGCATGCTGCTTGGCAGGCTACTTTTCAAATTGTTAGTTTATTTATACTGTTAGTGATTGCTTAGCATGTAACAGTCTGCACCGGTGATATTGCATAACAGAATACTAGCCATCTATAATTTGGCAACCCAGAAGTTAAGATTTTCTGTAACTTCTGACCAGAGCAGAGGCCCTCACAAAAGTAGAGGTCAGAGGTCACCCACTGTGACCTTGTTGAAGGTTAGGTTTGCATGTGTGTGACCCCTGCATTGTAAAATGTAGTTAAAATAGCCGTAAGGTGAAAAAAAGGAAGAGCATTTGCTGAAAGAAGGGGAGCCTAACCTCCTTGGCATGTCTTATTTTAACCATGGTACCAAGTGTTTATGTTAAGTCTCCTGGTTAAGTCCCTTTGCTAATGTGCCCATCATGGCAGCGTGCCTTTGCTTGTTGCAGATTGAGTTCCTGAACTCTGTCATCGTAGACCTGCAACATAAGAACCAGGAGCTTACCGTGCGGCTGCAGGCTATGGAAGAAAGTGGCGTGTGTGATGGACTGCAAGATGATTACGTCAGTCTAGTTCCCTCTAGATCAAGGTTAGATTTGTTTGCCTGGAAGTGATCTGTCCCGCTTGATAAAACGTTTGTCTTTTAAGTATTTAAAAAATAACCTTTGGGATGAAAAGGGGAAGAAAGAAAAGAGTAAGCCATTTGTTTTGAAATATAATGGCTCAAGAAGAAATAGGTAAGGATCTGTAAGGACCTGATCACATGACATTGTCTATTTGCAGACATCCGCGGCCAGCACCTCGTCTGTTTTGCGACATATGTGACGAGTTTGACTTGCATGATACCGATGATTGTCCCAAGCAGGCAATGTCAGAAAGCCCACCACCGTCATCTTATCACGGAGATCGCAAGTCTCTTCGCCCCTATTGTGAGATCTGTGAATGTAAGTAGCAGTGAGTGGGAAAATGTCCTATAGTGTGCAGTTAAGTGCAGCTCTCTGTGTAGCCTTTCTGCTTTGTGAGTGAATGACGGATATTTTGCTTTAGATTCGCACAAAATATTGATATGTGACAGTGTGCAAGCTGCTTAGTCCAACTTCATTGGACTACTTTTACAGTGTAGGTTGCTTCCCCCCCCTCCCCCCGCCCCCACCAACTCGAGATTCATCTCTTTGGTGAACTGTCTTTGCTGACAGCTAGACTCTGATACAGACCTTGCTTATTTTATCAAAGAGAATCTGTTGATAGAAACCCTGTAACAGCAATGACTCCAGTAACTATGTGCACCAACCAGACATTAACTCTTTGAGCCCGTAGGGACCCGCAAAAAAAAGAAACCGTTGAGGCCGTATAGATTTACACGTCTTGAAAAAGCTGCCAATTAAAAACTACCACACTCCCAGTAATATATTTAACATATTTAGAAAGATCTATTCTTCTGCATCACAAAGGAAACAATACTTTAAGTTTAAAGTATTCAATACTACTTACTATTTGGTCCCAAATATAGTCACTCTTCGCACACACAAAATGTGAACGACGGAAGTAGACCTACACTTAAACCACGTTTGGCAAGCCGAAACTGTTTCCGAAACTCATTTAGACAGTGCAGGGGAGACAACCGATGATAGAGCTTTCCAATGATACCAAGGTTTTACTTCCCTTATACCGTTGAACGCGTCGGGGAGATTTTAAAGTTGCCGCAATTTAGCTAGGTGTGCTGACGCAAGGCTCGGCAGGCTCGCCGCAATTTAGCCTAGAGCAACGGGATCAAAGAGTTAATGTAAGGGACAAACTACATGGAAGTGAGACTAAACAGCACGAATGTTGCACTTGCATGTGTGTCAGTGCATGGGGAATTTGTGTGCAGCCATGTGCAGTTGTAGTTACATGCAGGTATGCAAAAAATAATTTAGAGTCTTGCAGAAAGGAAAATCAGCCAAAAAAAAACCTCCTACCCCTATGTGAAAAAAATACATCAGGGATGCATGTGTTCAAGTAGACATAAATGATTGTTTTTAAAATCGTCCAGCTTTTTTTTTTTTGTTGCTCCTTTTCTTCCTGAAGAGGATATGGTAACATTTCATTTAAATTTCTGTACCAGTATCACCTGCTTTCCTTGAATCTCCCTAAGCTTCATTGAAAGTCCATCTCTGGGCTGCTGGCCGATGTCTGCCCAGTGCTGAATGGCGCTGGGTCGCTGTCCTTTTGCAGTCATCTCTGGCCAAGCAGCACCCAGGTGCACTGTGTCGTATGCTCCCTGCCTTGCGTTGTCAACGGCCCTGGCTCTGTCGGGCCTTGACTTTGTCACTGTTCAGTCAGGGCTTGGTGGCGTTAGGCGCCCCTTGCTTGGTTCTCCGGGCGATGCTTTTTCCTCCTCGCAGGCTGCCCCTCTTGCCTCCAGGCTCCTTGTTGGGCAGTGTGGCACTCCTGGTGCTGTGAGGTTCCATTCCAGCGGGCCCTCTCCTGTCGCCACAAGGATGGCCGCTTGGGTGTTGCACTTGCTTCGCAATGCCTCTACCTTAGTCTCCGGCCTCCTCCTCAACCCTGGTCACCCACCTTTTTGTGCTGCTCAGCACTTTGGGTCATGGTACAGTATTGTGACAAGAAAATACAAATTTCTTGCTCTAAATTTGTGTTTCTTTAGCAATACTTACCATGACCCATCAGAAGCCACCCTCCTCCCCGCTGGCCTTTGCATCTGGCTTGAGAAAGTCTGTATTATTCAGCGAGCTGTGCGCATGGGTGATGCGCAGTGTGCCCATGTGCCAAGGGGCCTTACCAGGGATGCATTTTTGTTTCGAAGGTGTAGTTAGGGATTGGTAATTGAGATATTAGCACTTTGAGTCATGGTAAGTATTGCTAAGGAAACACAAATTTAGAACAAGAAATTTGTATTTCAAACTTTCTACCCTAGCAAAAAGTTAACGCTCACAAATGACCAGGGCTGGTTTGCATGAGTGTTTTTATCTACTGTTCATAGATAAAGGTCATCATAAAGTACACAGGGCAAATGGGCCTTACAACCCCTCCTTATGACTGGAAGAGTAGCTATAAATGCTTATGCAAGCCAGCTCAGCATATGTATGATCACAACAGACTAGCGTACGTAGGTGTGGATTCAGAACAGAGAAGCCATACCCGATTCCTATAGGCCTGCACCCTGCACATGAAATAATGAGAGGCTGGCCTGTGGGACTCGGGTATCACTTCTCTGTTGTAATCGTATTAGAGAGAGAGAGAGCTTAATGTTAAGAAAAGGTTTAGAATAAAAGCAGATTTCTTCATTTTTCTATTTTTGCGTTACTTTTTTTGATTGAAAATTCTCAATTTCTTTAATTGACAACACGAGAAAAAGATAGTTTAATGATTTGTGGTGGGTTGAAACTAGATATGATGAGATAAAGTCTGATGTGGGATTAAACTACATGTACATGTATTACATTAATTCTGATGTGAACAAATTATTTCAACTCCTAGTTCAGTGGTAAATAAAACACAATTTCAAAGCATATGTTGAACTTGGCTGCCATGATAACATACATGCAGATGTTTATTTTTCACCCCATCACAGTACATATACATATACGTATACTAATGGTTCAGCATGACCAGTCCTCCCGTATAAGATCTCCATTTTAAAACACAATTTTGGCTGCTTTTTCAAAGTATTATATGGGTAGTTTTACTGTATTGTGCATCGTGTGCATTGGTTCAAATATTGCGTATAGAAGCACACAGGTTGTTGATTGGGGAGGGGGTGGTTTGTCGGGGCCACTTGTATGCTGTCTTTTGTGCGTTATTGTGTATTTTGTGAGCTGCGGACAGATTTGTGTTGCACATCACATGTAACTGACACAGCTGAAAGCACTGCAGGTTTGTTTAAAAGTTACCTGCCACAGTCTTGGCTCGATATGTCAAGAGCTATCTACCACTTTCAAATAGCATTTAAACAACAACAAAAAAAAGTAAATGGTTCGGCAAAGAAGCTGCCAACTTCCAAAATTTGACGAAAATGTGTCTGGCTGCTACATTTGTCATTCACATTCTTATCAGCAGTGTCTAGAAAAAAACCCACATCAGAGTATGTAGGGTTGTTGACCCAAATGCAGTTAAAAGGTTTTTGCAAGCATGTACATGAATAACAATAACTGTGAATAATCACTGAAAGGTAAAGGTTGTCTTGTGGCCTGTTTTAGGTCCGAGAATAGTGGAGGAGTATGAGACACTTTTCTGTAGGCCAGCAAAGTGGGGGGGGGGGGAGAGGGGCAGTCCAGTTGTGAAGATGTTAACAAATTAACAGATAAATTATTCTGACAAATTTTTGGCTTGAATTTTTTTAAAAGAATTCATGTCCATTTAACAACTTTGTTGTTAATCATCACTGACATTCATGATCATCTGCATGTCTTGTTTTTTCTGCTGCACAGTGTTTGGCCACTCGACTGACAACTGTGAAGATGAACAAACGTTCTGAGGAAAGCCTGCTCTGCGTCCCTTGTGTGCTCTGCCCTTGCCATCAGATGACGCTCATTTGCACATGCAGTTATCCCTCATCCATCCCTCCTGACAGCATGCCTCATGTTGCCCCTCATCGTCTCATGTAAGCCATGTGCCGAACCTGCTGCTTGCATGGCCCCAGAAGGAATGAGAGCTGTCAAGCCTACGTTATTTTCATTTACTTGACGGCATGTCACAGCCTGCACGGTCACAGAGAAGCCCCATTGGAGTGTCACTCTCATAAACTTCATGATGCAAGTAACTGATGCTGCTTACATTATTCTCTCAGGTGTGACTGAGACAGTGCTGTTGTCGTATTTTTTCATGGAGTTGCCCACGAAGTTTCTACATCCTGCTTGGAGTTGTCCACCAGTCATCCAGAGGCGTCAGTTGTTCTGGGTGTACATTGTGTGGATTCATGGTAGCTCAGTTTCATTTGCATATCATGTCTGGAGTGCACATGTTAAAGATTAGCAGTGGAACAGACTGAAAGGATAGGAGAATCTGGGGGACATGCAAACCCTCAGTAAGATCAGTCGTCCCATACTAGAAGTGGTGATGTATTTTAGAGTTCCAGAAGCCTATACCTTCAAAGTGTAGAAATCTGCATCTCCATCAAAAAATGCAAATAACTCTGTAAAGGATAGGTGGCCAACTATCTGCAGCACAAGATCTCTTCATTGGTAAACCGCATTGTGGACCACAGATCATCCACCTGTTATATTGGCAATGAAATGGCTTTTCTGTCACTTTCAAAACAGTGCTGAAATATTGCTAAACAGCTCATTTCATGCATGTGGAGTTGCATACCCCAAAGTTGAATTTAATAATAATACTATAAATTCCCTTTAACTAAGAATAAAACTTAATTACAGGATAAAGGATTTTGAGCTATAGCTAATTCCTGCTAACCACATCATCCAAAGGCTGAGAGTTTTTGGCCAAGAGTCTGCCACATGGGGAACCTCATGACCGAGACAGTGATCGAGTGAAAATGTTGCCCTCAGCAGCAGTTTGTGTTGTGCCACTGCCTGTGGACAGTCTTCTGAGGCCAGCCAGCATCCGGCTTGGCTCAAAGTCTCACCTGACTTCTGGCAGTCTGGCACTTGGATGTGGTTGTGATTTTGAGACTAAAATGCTGTTGATGGATGTCTGCCTCTGTTTTGCCTGGTGTATGCAGCAGCAGCTGGCTCTGTCCTCTCCTGCTGTGGCCTTAGATACAAGGTCATGTCCAGACAGTGTTGTGACTGATGACAACTGCGATGACTAATGGAAAATGTGCAAACCATTTTTGAGAAGAAAAGCAAAACCACTATTTCCCGTGCATTCCTAAACGTGCATGTTGCCAATGCAACAGGGCTCATAAACCTCTCATTCCTCCAGTAACCTTGGTAACTTGCAACTGTTATTTATTTGGTGATATTTACTGAAATTTACTAAACGGTTCGCTTTGTGTGTATAAAATGTTTATATTCTCATTCATGACATTTGGCAGTTAAGAAGCCAGTTAAAATAACTCTGTCAGAGGATGACTTTTTAATGGAACTGATGGGTTGCTTGTTGGTGGGAGTCCTCTTTCACAATTATTTCTCCACAGGTATTAACAAGTTGTCTTGGTGTCTCAACAGACAATACTTACTAATGTTAAAATATAAACAGCTTAAAATGATGTTATAACTATAAGACAATAACATCATAAATTGATTTCAGAATGCATCATTGGAGTGTTGATAAGGGCTTACATGCACCATGTCACACAATTATGGTGGATTCTAGACTTGGTGCTATGATGCTGTCAGCATTGGAAATCCTTAGTTACTAGAGATCAGTCATTTATCTTCATTGAATCTCTTCTGATTCACTTCAACTCTTTAAATTTGATGTGGGGTAAAGTGAATTCCTATGAAGACAAAGTGTTAATCCTTGTAACCTCCAGTTGGCTATGTCAGTTTGCTTGTTCTGTGATAACATTAGTAGGCTGTGTGTTGTTTTATCCTTTGTGACTGAGGTAATCAAGAAATGTTAGCTGCTATTCATATTCTAGAAACTGTAAAGAACTGATTTCACGCCATTCAAGTTTTGTGTTATTGCACAGCTTTTTTTTCTCCATCGCACAGTTTTCGATTTCTGTTTCTTTCTAATGTCTCAGTGACAGGTACGGTTGCACAGAGTTCTTAGCTACCTCATCTCATAGTCTGATTATAACTTCGTTGTTGTCCTGGTGTGCTCTTGCATTTTTCATGTTAATCCAGTTTACAGTTACTCTGCATTCTTGTGCTTTGAATTGCATTTGGGTAGGATCTTCATCGTGTCCTGGGAAGTTGATGCCATGGGCACTGAGGTTTGCTCATTTCTAATGTGGTGTTAACTAAAGGACCAACCAACCTTTGGAGGGGAAAGGAAGAGGGAACTTTGGAAGGATGCATTGCATAAAACATGCATGTTCAGCCCTCTTGAATTCAGGTCTGGTTGCAATTTGATGAGGCTTTCGACTCTTTCGAACACTCAGCTTCTCAAATCAAGCAATATTTTATGCCTGAAAGAAAAGCACTGTAGGCATCGGTAGAGATCTGTACCAGCTTTCAGTTGCAGCGATCACCAGCCTTTACATATTACCCGAGTTACCTGTCAATGTGTGTGATGATTAACACTGTCCTGTGCAAACAAGTGCATGAACCTGGTGCTGAATGCTTTGTCTTTGTAATTTCTTTACCATCACTGTCCTACCCTTCGCATTACATTGTTGTCCCGTTCTTGTCAATACCTCGCCTTTATTTATTTGTTCTTTATGTTGTACGATTTCATTGTCCTCCTCCTTGGCTCACTGGGTAAAAAAAACTGAAGTGCCTATTTGTCATGTTTGATTGCTTTTATTGTCTGAAGATGTCTGTGCACATGTTATGCCTGCCCCTGACATTGTGCTGTAAAGTAGATTATTTCAATCTTGTAACATGGTTATTCTTCCTGCTCATGTAAAGGAGTGGTTGCTGTTCTATGTATGTGCATCCTCGCTTGCCTGCATGTTGCCACTAACAGTTTTCTACTCCAAGTATCTGCTGTGTGCATGACTGTAGTTGTCATTTGTTGCTATTTTACATACACAGACCAAAGTGAAGGTTAAACTTTTTTCCTTTCTTTTTTGTAAGGATGTCAGTACTCACCAGTACTACTGTGTTAACAGTTTGCACATTACTAATTTTTTAATGCTCATGCTCCCAAAACATTCACATAACTTTTTGTACTGGGGACATGGCCATTCTTGTGCTGTTAATCTTATTTTACCATGATCACATGGCATTAACACCTGCTGACATTTGCAGCAGGTGGCATGCTATGGAGAAAGAATCAGGCAGTCACAGCATGTGCATACAAGCCACAGTTGTGATGGGCAGGGTGTTCATTCATGTGCATTTGTCCCTTGAAAGTAAGAAAACTGCAGTGCTGTTGCCACTGCAGTGGATTTGGTAAAGATATCAGACAGCAATCGTGCATTTGTCCTGTAAAAGCATGAAGAGTGCAAAAAGTTTGTTGGTTACTTGTAAAACTGATTTCTTTTCATCTTTTTTAACAAAAATGTCAGACTGGAGTGGATTCGTGTTTGTAATTAGTCAAGTACATCTATGTACAAGCCATTGCTGTTGGATTGGGCTTCCTACAAATAGTGCGAGCTGGCTAGACTTTTGGATGTCGTATGGATGACTGTGTGATAACTTGCTGCTCAGAGAGCGAGAGACAGAGAAGGCAATAGGAGACTGAGTTTTGTGTCTGCTTGGGTTGGCCATATGTAATATAAATGGGTGTAGAAAGAAGAATGTGAAATTGTTTTTAACTTAAGGGTGAATGGAACATGCTTCCTTACACATTTTAAAAATAAAATATTCTTATATTAAATAATATGAACATCATCATTAACAGTAACAAATGCACACATAACACTCAAGTTTCTCATCTTTATCTGAACCATTGGTGAGTTTTCCCATGGTCAGTGGACTTTTTCATAATGCATTGAAATTCGGGAACATCAAGAAATCAGATTTTATTTTCCATAGCACCAACTAACAGATTTTTTAATGGAAAATTTCTTTGTGTATATTCATCAGTAAATGTCCGTATCTTCAGAAAACCATAGTTTCTTTTAATTCCAAATGTAGATGTTCATTCCATGATAGTCTTGTAGATCTACAGAACTACATGATTTAAACTGCATTGCAAGAACTCAGGCTGGTCATGGTGACCTTTAGCACATTCGTTAGAAGAAACTTTCTCTTTTCTTTTTTTTATCATCAGCAGCCGCATTCCAGATTAGCAGGTGAATGTAAATGGAGTTTAGAAGTTGTGGTTTTGGAGTGATCTTGTAGATGTACTGTGCAAGCTATGGGTGTTAATATACATACCATTTGCCTGTGGGGGAAAAACAAGCTTTACAAGACCAGTGTTTGCTAGAAAAGTTTTCTGTTGGATCCTGGCTGCTTTTTTATTTTATTTTTTATTTTTTAATTTTTTTTTTTTGCCTTTTTTAATCGTGGATTTCATTGTTGGTGTATTTGAGCTGGGCACAATGGAAATGCTACTGCAATAAATCTTTTCATTC
>SMGT01011175.1:219619-270803 GCA_004794575.1 Lanistes nyassanus
ATATTTATAGTATTGTTAATAAGCAACATATTTATAGTATTGTTAATAAGCAACATATCTACAGTATTCTTAATAACCAACATGTTGATGTTGTATATTTATTTCCTTTTTTGCTCGCCCAGTGTTATTTGTGATCTTTATCATTATAGTTTTGTGGGCTGTTCATACACAGGCTTTCCTGTCCAGTTACGGTTACTTTCGAAAGGGAAAGCCGCTCTCCTTGCGAACTGGACTCGCCACTGGAGCGGTGGAGGAGAAGGAGGAAAAAGACTCAAAGTCAGATGCAGTGAGGTAAATGTCCCTAGGTGACGCAACGTGTATTTGCTTATCTGGGTGCAGAGTAAAAATGTAAAGGTCGAACTAAACGAACATTATTTATAAGCTCGGGCTGAAAAGACATTTTTTAAAAAAAGCTAGATCAACTAACTCTTTTTATCTGTAGAATTATTTTACATTTATTTCCTTATCTTTTTGAAGGTTTCGTTGAGCCTAATCTTATTTACATGCCTTTATATCACTCTTAGTTCTCAGTGTTTTATTAAAATAAGCGTGTTAGTTCGTCGTCGATATCAACACACTCATTGGACAAACTGAAACGATGGGGTTGTCTCTCTGCCATCAGAATGTTTCAGAGCTACTTTGGGCTACGTCAGACCGGGCAACTAGATGCTGCCACACTGAATCTGATTAAAAAAGATCGATGTGGGGTGGCTGATATTCCAGAAGATGATAACCGTTCGACCACAGCGCGCACAACAGATCACGAAATCCCTCAGTCGTTCGCTCTGATGGGTAAGACATCAGTTTCTGTCCGATATACTTCACCGTGTTCGTAATGTGGAGAGAATTAAACACTTACAAATTAAGAACACAAAATCGCTTAAATTTTTTGTTCATACTTACAGGTTTGGTCTCTTTGCTGTTAGCATAGACTATATCACATGAAAATGCAATTTGACTAAATTGTATTTGATAACTGAAGCTAAAATAGACTGACTTTTTTTAAACTGTATATAAATTGGGCATGTGTGCTTTAGGATCGAAATGGGAGCAGGATACTGTCTCGTGGACGCTTAAAACACCTACCAGACAAATGCAAAGGTCACAACAGCAGTAAGTATTAAAAAAGAGAGTTATTAAGTAACAAAAGATGTCAGAAAACAGAGATTCAGTTGATACGAGCGAAAAGTTTCGCTGAACTTGACACAATCATCAAGGAAAACGACGCTGTGGTCGGTTTTGTAACACGAGCACGCCCGGCATCTTGACTGAGCTCATGGTTGAAGAATTACCAGACAACTCGGTCGGTCGGTCGGTCGGTCGGTCGGTCGGTCGGTCGGTCGGTCGGTCGGTCGGTCGGTCGGTCGGTCGGTCGGTCGGTCGGTCGGTCGGTCGGTCGGTCGGTCGGTCGGTCCGAAGAAAAAAACAAAGAAAGAGGGAATGAAAGAAAGATCGATCGTTGATGTACAATCTTGGTTTGTTTTCAGGAGAATCATGCAAAAAGCGTTCGATGTGTGGAGCGAAAAAACGCCTCTCAAATTTCAAGAGCTCAGTCCAAACGCCAATGCTGACATCGTCATCCTGTTTGGCACCAGAGATCACGGAGACGGCAGTCCGTTCGATGGAAAACGTAAGTAGAAGCATGTCCCGCCATTCCTATTGTCAGGAAACATTCGGCTCCATAATACACCAAAACAGATTTTTCTTTCTCCGTTACTGTCTCTTCCCTGTCTCTCACCCCCGCGACACAACACGGTCACCTTGACCCTGAAGCTAAGATCATTTGACCTTTTGCCTCGTTGTTCATGGTAGAAAGCTAAAAGGGAGAGTACTCCACTCGAGGTTTCTGATTGTTTGACAAGGTTTCAAGTGTTTTAGGTTTCGAAAAATAGAAATCCATTCTATCCTCCCGCACCCTTGAGCAGGACCGATTCCGAGCTGGTTCAAGACTTGAAAAGCGTTTCAGGGCGTTTCAAAATACCAACTTTGAAACGTGCATAAATGAACCAGTTCCATTGTTTCCCCTGCCCCGGCCTCGCTGAATATTTATGTGACGTACCTTTGATTTCTGCTACTGTTTACTCGCTCTTTTCGTAGATAAAGTGCTGGCGCATGCGTACGGGCCAGGAAAATCCGAGATCTCTGGCGACGCCCACTTTGACGACGACGAGACGTGGACGACTGACGCCGACGCTGGCGCTGACCTGCTGATGGTGGCCGCCCACGAGCTGGGCCATTCGCTGGGTGTGGCGCACTCACGTGACCCGGGTGCCATCATGTACCCGTATTACGGGATGACAAAGGATCTGCGTCTGGGAGACGACGATATCCGGGCAATTCAGTCGTTGTACGGTGAGTGGCCGCTATGTTGTCTCCAAACAGCTGGCGACGATCTTGGTGAGAGATAAGAGAGAGAGAGAAGAGCGAAATGCGGTAAATAACTTTTTATTTAATCCGTCACCACTGGGAGAGTTTCTTTTGTTCTTGACGGGTCGTCTCCTATGCTCGCTCACATGACCACCGTCAAGAGGGTGACTATGCGTAGGTGGAACTATCACTGTATTATTAAAATTAATTAATATGATTTCTTAATCATATGGCCGAGCCCCCACCACCTACAGTCTCCATAAAGAACAACAAAACTGTAATACAGTGAACACAAAAAAGAAGAATGTATTGTTGATATAAACAGCGAGTATTTACAATCAAGACAATATTTGTTACAACTTGTTAAACTCTAGGGCTCCCGCAATTTCCTTCTGTTTGAGCTAGGTCTACAATAACATCTAATACCACCCTACATCACCCGCCTCGCCATTAAACACAACAACAAACCACGTACCTCAATCTCGTCTTTGCGTACGAGAAAGGAATAACCACGTGATGCACTACACTCACATAACACAACACTCACATAAAACAACACTCACATAACACAACACTCACATAACACAACACTCACATAACACAACACTCACATAACACAACACTCACATAACACAACACTCACATAACACAACACTCACATAACACAACACTCACGTAACACAACACTCACGTAACACAACACTCGTTCCCGAATGCTTCTTACAGTCCGCACGACAGTCTGTACGTTGGAGCGCTCCTTCCATGGCTATGTTCACCAGCAGATACCCTGAAGACCTCTTGAACACTTCCACGTAACAGCAGACCTCGATGCTGACGTTCACGCACGCCACAGAGGATATGACGTTTCTCAAGGCCGACACACAGCCCTTTGAGCTCACTCCTAAAGTTCCATTACAGGCAGCCTCCTTTCAAGGCTAGATCTTCGCCTTCTGCTTCAGACGGTTGTCTGTCCGCGGTCTTCGATCTACCTCCTTTACATTCTGCAGTTGACCCCTCGCCCGGTTAGCGTGGAGGTTTCCCACAGCAGAGGAACACGTGCAAGAGTCACACACGAATCTTGGGAGAGCACCACAATTCCCTCCGAAGATACCTTGCGCTAAGCAACTGGTCTACCCAAGACACGCGCCGTTGATACTATACTCCCCACACGTTCAGTAGAACGAGACACCTTAAATCTGCAGCAAGACTGAACCTATCAGCCTTCAGCAGACTTTACCACAAGACACGTAGGTCTCCTCACAGCAGCTGATGATCTTCTCACAGGAGGTTGGGCTGAAGATGATTTGACGTGGTCGTGGTGGTGGTTAGTTAGAGGGACAGTGCTTCAACCTCGCGATGATTTCGCACTATGCGGGATGGGGTCCTATTACTAAACTACGCACTGAGAGAACCACCAGACTGATAGCTGCAGTAAGATGGCCAGTGCGGACAGGCAGTTTTGGGGAGATGGCCGAATGGAGTTTGCACAATGTTTAAGTCCAGGAAATAATCCTTGGCCACACCAGGATTTGATTTAGCAACCTCCATCTGCTAGTCTTCAGCTCTCCCAACCGAGCTATCCAGGCCCCTTTAGATGATTTGACTGTCCAAACCAGTCCTTTTATTCTACTTCTCATTCGTACATTCTTGCATTCCCATACATATGGTCAATTAAAGGTAGTTGCTTACATCAACCAGCCAGAGACAGCAGAAGCCACACCCTGCATCAACTACAAGAACACGCCCCTAAGTGGACACCTCGAGTGGACATATTTGCTTCCCCTCCCCTCCTGGCGGCTTACACCTCTCGGCTACATCAAAACCCCTGGTGGTCGAGACCACCCGTCAGCGGCTTCCTCCCGATGCGTAATTCTCTCTCTCTCCCCCCCCCCCTGTCCATATAACCCACACCAGTCTGACATCTGCTCTAGAGCTAAGGTCCCTTCCCAGCTGTGTCTCAGGGTAGGAAACACCTTGCCTCTTGCTTGTACAGCCAGCACCCCTAATCAGAAGTGTGAACAGGAACCTCACCTGTGGTGGTGATGACGTGAGCGGCTAGATGGCGGTTTCAACAAGGGGATAAAGGGTTTAATTAGGGCCGGAGGGTCGTGGATGGGGCACATCTCGAAGCTATGGTGTAATCTTTTTGGCCCACCAGACCCCAACTCGTGACATATTCCAAAGGC
The DNA here is from genome assembly GCA_004794575.1 of Lanistes nyassanus. Lineage (NCBI taxonomy): Eukaryota > Metazoa > Mollusca > Gastropoda > Architaenioglossa > Ampullariidae > Lanistes > Lanistes nyassanus. The sequence continues at coordinate 224,173 of SMGT01011175.1, forward strand.
AGATTGTGGTGGGTCAAGGCCATCAGAATGTGGTAAACAATATATCGAACAGGTTAAAATGACTTAGAAAAAGAGCTGTCATAGAAAACTGTACAGAGAACGAGCGGCGGGCCGACAAACATATGCATTTCTCACGAACATCTCACAAACACTGCCCTCAGTGTGTTACAATGAAGCTAAGGGAAGCGACTGCTGATCTTGATGACAGGAACACGCTTGGGTCCGTCGGCGACCAGACCACCCATCCTCCCCAGCCAAGCGACCACCGTCAGACCTCCGTTAACGACGTACAGGCCACGGCCAGCTAGCACATCGCGACCGTCCACTACGACCCCTCGGACAGGCTGCAGCGTTTACTTTGACGCTGTCATGAAAGGTGAGCCAGATGGCGCGAACATCATTACGCCAGTTCTGGTTAGACCTGACGCACCCTGCTTTTCTGTTCACAGCAATGCAATGGCAATGTGTTGACGGGCAAGCGCGCGCGTGGGCTTGCGTGCTGGAGTTCATACACGAGAAAACGAGCGAGCGAGCTAGCAGATGGGTTGGGGGGGGGGTCAGTGAGTGAATGGTCTAGCGGGGGCGGGTGGGCGGGTGGGTGAGCTGATGTGAGCAAATTGGATGCACGCAAATTCACAACGACATTGAAATTCAGATCTGGAAGTTTCCCTGTTATTTCCCTCCCATTCTGTCCTCGAAGTCCATTTACTGGGTCACCACGAATGGCTACTCGAAAAAGTTTCTCACGATCAATGGTTGTTCGCGATGTCCAGATCAGCAAGATGTGTATATCGGGATCATACGAGACCAGGCGTTCCGCTTCAGGGAAAGCAACCTGTTGCCAGACAGTCCAGTTCCCTTACAGACGCTGTTCCCAGGTGCTCCACCCGGTGCTTCGTCGGTTTTCAGCGTGCCTGAGACAAGGACTACCTACTTCATTGCAGGTAAGAACCGTTGTAGAGTGACTTGTTGAGTATCCAGGGTGTCAGAATAACCCTTTGTCGCGCTAAAATATACAGTACCAGGCCTCCATATTAAATGTGTTTCTTTTTCGCTTTGTTTATAGCTTTGTTTGTTGTTCTGTAAATGTATAATCCCACACCTTATGAGCGTTTTAACGCCGAACGTAATTAACAGTGTCTCCTAAAATGTTTCCGTTCCGCTGTATTCTGGTTGACAGACAGACAGACAGACAGACGGAGAAAATTTTATGTGTAATAATGTTAGATTGCCCTAACACATTGAATGTCTGTACATTTTCAGAGAACCGTCTATGGCGCTATACTAACTACGCCCTCGACAATGGCTATCCCAGGAACCTCGATTTGAATCACTTTCCAGAGGTCATTCGGTTCGTTCTGCCCCTTGTGGACACGTCTGGAAACAGCAGGTTCTTTGTTTTCGGGGTTAGTGCTACACGTCAGGATATACCTACTACTGATAATTTGTTACTGTACGATGCAAACATATCGCGTACTTCGGGCGTAAATGAAAAGGTTACTCACCCGTCTGGTCGTTATTTATAGACTTTAAATGTTGTTTCAGTATCTTTGATGTTCATACCTTTTGGGTATGGCATGCAGTTTGCATCAAAAATCAATCGATTAATAAATATTAAAAGTCACTTACGAACGCTTTAAATGTCGCGAGTTTTCTAAATCTTGTTAAAGTTGAGATGAATAGAAGCTAAATTCATATTTCATGAAACACACATCTAGGCATGGCGGGACTTAAGAAAGCATAAATAAATTGTAATGGCTTCAGAAAAGTATGTCTTTGTAATAATTTCAAAAACAAGCTATAACAATTTTTTCGTAAAGGGTTCGGGAAATAAAACTGCTGCGTTACTCCGGCAAGAAAGTATACATCTCGGGAATGGCTTCTGCAAAGAATTGAATTCTGATCCACGACTGACTTTGTAATATATATATTTTTTTCTCTGTCTGTTTACAGTCGACTTACTGGGTTGAGTACAACTTCGATGAACCCCGACAGCTCCATCCCCGAGCTTACCCGATACCCCAGTACTGGCCAGGTGTGCCGCGGGATGTGAAGTACGGAATTGTGTGGACTGACGGAAATATTTACCTGGTTACACCTGACAGGTAATTAAAAACCCTTTGAGTTAGCATGGGTATGCTAATTAACAGAAATCCATTCACTTTGATCCTTGTGAACATTTTCATTTAAAATCTATTTCAAAGAAATTTACGATCTCCACTGACATTATAGCTTTGGACCAGTGGGAGAACTGTGAACGGGTCAGAAGCCTGTGTTTATCTGGAAGACACTAACTGACCAATTCGATTGGCCTGCTAAGCGGGACAGTTGCTGAAACCGGGTCTGTAGACAGTTGCCGTGCTAATTTTGCTGGCCACACCTTATACCGCAACAGATTTTTGTCGAGTATTGACAGAATTTACATGCGACAAGATTCTTATGATCTCTCCTTGCTGCAGTGTAGACAGATGAAGTTGTTATCGCTCCTATGTCGTCTGACGTAATTTGTGAGTTCCCTCCCCTTCAAAATGCGTGTAAAAAGTTTCTTCCCCTTTGAGTAATTTTCTTTCAATTTGTCAGCAATGTTCGTTGTACTGTTTGTCCTTTAGAGTATCTAGTAAACATTGATACCTCATGAAAACCCTTTCAATCTGTTCACATTTGGAAAAAAATTGGACTTTTGACAGTCACGTGGTACTCGATCATTTCCGGCGACCAGTGAACGGAGGGAAACAAGCGGGAAGCCCCAAATGGCTGCAGTCCATCTGTTTACAAACCGCTTCACACACGAGGTACGTTAGCTACCTATCCAGTGCTATCAAATATATTAATATATATATATATTTATATTAATTATATATAGATGGATAAAATCTGCTACTTGGTTTGTTCATAAACTAGAAAAATGTTGGGCTAAACGCTTATTATTTTTTTTAATTAAAGCCGTACGTATTATCTTTGAGTGAAAGACTCCTGAAGACAATAAATACTATCCAAGAAAATATGCTGTAAATGCTGAGAATGTTCTATACACATCTAATTTTGTTTGGGTAGGGGCTCATGTCTGCATGAAGAATTATGAACATATAATTAAGTTTCACTGACGTAATGAAATCTAAGCAAGAAAATTATTTCTTTAATCTAACTTAACTTATTGCTGTAATTGTTTTACAGTTCTGCACCGAAGGGACTGATGCCACCTCACTGGATAATTTTCACAGGTCTAATTTTATTCACATTAGTCTTCCGATAATGACGTCACACCACAAAGGCTGCTGAAGAAAAAACGTTGGGTGGGGGGAATGAGAAAAAGTGATCGAGGCATAGAAATATCTGGCGTCCAGCAGAAAGCAAATGGCTGAGGACACAATCTTGTGTACATTTTCAAGACGGACTGTCGTTAAAAAAAAAGAGTGACAGTAATCATCATCATCATCATCATCATCATCATCATCATCATCATCATCATCATCATCATCATCATCTTCGTCGTCGTCGTCGTCGTCGTCGTCTTCGTCGTCATCATTTATTATTATTATTATTAATTTTTCTTGGCACCACCCTGATGTCATAATTTCAACTCTTTCTGGCGAAACTGAATTCTTGAAACAGCTCGAAGCCCTTGAAATGGAGACTGACTTGCATATCACACAAACGTTGATAATTTATTTGTTGACCAAACCACATTAAGGGCCTACAGGCTCAAACAAGTCTGTACTGCCAATACAATCAGCAGGTCGGACAGTGAAGTCGCTCTGTCTCAGTGAGGACAAAACTGGGACCTGTGTATTTTGAGAGTGGGTGACTGGAATGAGACCTTGAATAATACTATGAACTAGATCTGTGATAATCTGGAGAAGGCTTTACGGATGGTTTGCTCACTGAACAAATGACATGATGTTGATCAATAGTAGCTGTTAAATACCCTAGGATTTATGGCACCATTACCTTGGAACAACTAGCAGAAAGAGAGGAGAGCGGGGTTTCATGGAACAAGTCTGTTTTCTTGACACTCGGGGTGTTTCATGCTGTCCTCGGACGACCTGTGGATGTGTTCATTTACCTTTTGTTTTGGACGCGACCAAGAGATGACGACAGAACGAGACAGTGGGAACGTGTTAAAATATAAAGAGAGGTCAAAGGTAAAGCGGGGCAAGAAAGATAAAGAGAAGTAGGATTATAGAAAACAGACCGACCGACCCACACACCCACACACCCACACACCCACCCACCCACCCACCGGCAGGCAGGCAGACGGAGAGACAATGAAAGAGGGGAGGAGGCGATAGGGCTAGTGGAGGAAATACTGAGGAAGCAGAGTGAGGATGAGAATGTGGAAAACGAAAGATTAGAGATAAGTAGAAACGGAGAAGGTGTAGCCAATGATGTTGGGACTGGACGAAACAACAAAATGACGGAACACACACCGCGCACACACACACAGACACAGAGACAGGGAGCTCGGATTGAAACAAATGTTTGCTCTGAAAGTTGGAGGGGGTTGTATGCTGTCGTCACTGAAAAGCCAGATGTGATAATGACATTTTGTAAACAGCATTGTTGCTGACTTCATGTGCGGTTGTGTCGGGATTGGGATTAAATGCTAGTGTGATGTTCTCGAAACGATCTTTTCATTTCTTTCATTTCTTCATCCCTCTCTCTTTTTATTCTCCATCTCTAGTTTCTCGTTTCATCCGTGTTATTGATGGGGCTGAGATATTTGTAAAAAAAAATACATCTGATTAATTGCCAAGGTTGTTGAATGTGTATTGAATCATTTGTGCCACTGTAACATATTTTTTCTGGAAATATTTATTGTACATTGACTATTTTCACTTTAAAATAAAGTCAATCTAAATACTATTGCTGTGCGGACTTGATATCTTCTTAATATTTTTCTCCGACTATTACGACTTGGGCAAGGAGTTCACCGTAAGGAGTCTTGCGGTGACTGTGTTTATCGGATATGTCTTGCAGACGTCACACATTCTAACCCCCCTGTTGAAGGGTAGCTGCATTTTGAATGTAATTGTATACATATCAGTACGAGTAACGTGAACAAATGTGTAAAAGAATACACCCAGTACAAGATAGCCTAGTAAGTCACACTACCTACTGCCAGTTGCATTGTCTAACTCGTTTAGACTTACTAAAGGGATGAGAGTGATAGTTATTTGTTAATATAACAACCACAGTGTTTTTGCATCCTGTTTAGTCTTAAATAATGGCTATGCAACTCACAATATCAAGCCGTGGCATTCTTAATGCAACACCGTGAATGCCTGTGATGGATTATTGTCAGACTTAATAGGACTGCAACAGTTTAAAAATCGATCTACAAATAGATCCTTTTGCGTAAAACCAATCCCTCATGCAGTGTTTAGTAGGGGGTGGGGGGAGAGAAACCAGTCGGTTTTTGATGTGTTACTAATGCGTACATGTGCAAGCGCGTGCATGTACTGATGCGCATTTTTGGGAATATAGCAAAGAATAGTTATGCTACAAAATGGACGTCAGTGTGTAAAATATGGCCTCCAGTACAGTGTCTGAACTGGAAGGGGGATGGAAGACGGTTAGAAAAAGGTCACATGTAATTTTTTTTTAAACTTCTGAAGAAATCTCGATTACAAGTTGAAAAGTAACGAGACAAAGAGTTGCGGCGAAAACATAAGAAGTTTCGATAGATGTCTGCTATCTGAAGTATGTATGTGAGGTTAGAGTTTCGATAGATGTCTGCTATCTGAAGTATGTATGTGAGGTTAGAGTTTCGATAGATGTCTGCTATCTGAAGTATGTATGTGAGGTTAAAGGAGAGTGGATTGTTCAGGATAGTGGGCTTTTGTGCGCAGATGCGTGCGCGTGGCTGTTTCGTGTGCGCGTGTTTCCGAATTGTTATACCTGCATGTGTTGGTATATTTATAAATGTAGCAGCAACATGTACATCTGAATGTTCTTTTTGTAACAGAGGGTGAAAGGATATGTAGCTGGCGATAGGCGTATGGCTTTGTGTGTGAAAGGATGTATGCAGTTTATGTGCATATATGCGATGTTCAGGATTTGGAAGAAACGTGTTTGTCGATCTGCATATACAATTCCTGTGTCAGGGTGAGGCGAGTGCGTGAGAAAGAGGTTTTTTGACTGTGAAATTTTACGAGTCACTGCCTCTTTATTTATGTGCTCGTGGGAAAACAGTGAATGACGATCCTAGTAAGTTATGACTGTGCATTGAAGCACCTAACACTTTTCACATTTTCTTTCCACAGTAAGCCCCAACAGCGCAGTGACATCACACAATGTATAAAGCAATTCACAAACCGGAACTTTGATAGAGCACGGGGGTCAAGGTCAAATGCATTCGTAATTCTGAGGGGGGGGGGGGGAACATTCGTAGACATACTTCACTTTACGGCCCAGTAGCCTATTTGTGCGGAAAGGAAACAACGTTCACGATGCATTAGTGCCAAAACTGCCAATCGGCTGTTACGCATGATGGAACTATTGCGCTTTTGCGCGGACACATCCTATTGTGTGACGCCCGTTTGCTGAGAAGCTTCTGTAGCCAATACTTCACCTTTTGTGCCGTCAGTGAGGGCTCAGCAGACTCTGGTGATGCAAACATCCTAGACGACAGCTATTGGACATCTGTCACGTCCTGCAGTGTTGCTGCCGGGTTTACTAACCCGACTGCATGTACCTATCTACAGTGTGTGTGTGTGTGACTTTACAGAATACACAGTACGCTGTCGGGAAGAGAGCAAAAACGGAGGGTGTAGCAATACATACACGCGCGCGAAAACACAGACTCACTGTAACACGCAATTTAACTACAATTGAGTTACAACTTGTATTTTTGGATAGATTTATTTATACTTTATATTTTTTCCTTCGTTGTAATTTTATTAAATACAGTTCTTTATTTATTCCTTCAGTTTCTTCGCTATTTTCTTTTCCTTTTCCTCTCTCTGACTCTGTCTTTCATTCATTTTCTTTCATTCTTGCGTTTTCTCTTTCTTTTCTGTCTCCCTTTCTAACATCTCTCTTTCTTTTTCTCTCTCTCACTCATACATTATACGCAGCATCACTGTAGTGGTGTCCCCCACCACCCCACCCCCGCGGCCAAACGTCACATCCGTGGAAATACAAATCTCAATGATACTAGAAGTGCTAAAAATAACTTCCCTGGCACTGTTCGTCCATTCGATGCAGAATGATAATGAGATCTGCACAATGAATACGTTCTTCTTAAAAATGTGTCTCATAATAAATAATATGCTCTAGTCAAACTTTCATAATACAAGGGCAATTGGAATAATCTTAAAGGCTTCCTTACGAAGACATCTGGTTTAATAAACATGGATATCAGTATTTCTAAGAGGAGTTCATTCTTGAGCAGTTTCTTAACATATTGAGAAATGTTGCGCCAGATGAACGCTACATTAAGACTATAATTATGCATAGTTTTAAAATGTCATTGTTAAATACTAATAAGTAATGAAAAACCAAACAAATAAAAAGCAAACAAATAATAAACAGTTCAGATTAAAGTACTACTGTACCGTGCTTGAAGACCTATACTTTGCAGCCATTGTGGCCGTCCGGGTTGTCTCCCGTCATGCAATAATCGCCGGAATCGATCGATGACCACGTAACTGTCAAGAGTTTAAATCCTAGTCACTCTAGATGGCAGCACCTTTCCACGTGTTATAAGTATTTCCAGCAGGATCCCCCAAAACACGTTATTTTAAAATGCAAGTGATCCAAAACGAAAGCTGAGACTGACGTAAAAGGCGAAAGTTTAGAGTAAAATTTATAAAAAAAAAACTCAGATATGAGCTCATGTCAATTGAAACCTAGCAGAAACATCTTTTATTTTTAAAACAAGGGACTGGACCAAGCTAAGACACGACAAAGACGAAGACAATCTACATGTTTCGGGGCACTACCCCTTCATCAGTGCGACACAAAAACGACGAAAAAACGACAACAATGAAAACAGAAGAAAAAGACTTAGCTTCAGTAGATGTGGCGCATGGCCTGGACAGCAGGAAAATGGCACCCACTGGTCTCAACCTCAAACACTGACCCTCCACCTCCCTCTTTTTCTCTTTACCCCTCCTCTCTCTCTCTCTCCCTCTCTCTCTTACATCTTTTCTCTCACCTCCTTCTTTCCCACACTGACTCTCTCCACCCAGCCCTCTCTCCACCCCCACCCTTCCCTACCCTTTCCTACCCACCTGGCGATTGGCTGCCCCTCTTTTTAACCCTTCTTACTCACTGTCCCTTAAGTGTGTAGGCTCCCTTGATTGCATACGTCAGCTTACAGTTGTGTCTAGCGCTGCCAATACTTTGTTGGGGTTGTCACTGTCCCTTAGTCATTTTCCTGCTGTCCAGCCCATGCGCCACATCTACTGAAGCTAAGTCTTTTTCTTCTGTTTTCATTGTTGTCATTTTTTTCGTCGTTTTTGTGTCGTCCTGATGAAGGGGTAGTGCCCGGAAACATGTAGATTGTCTTCGTCTGATCATGTCTTAGCTTTGTCCAGTTCCCTTGTTTTAAATTTAAGAAAGGTTTTTCCTCCAAGCGGCAGTTACGTGTTTTTCTTGTAGAAATATCCTTTAAAGTAACAATGTATTGGATCTAACCTGTCAGGTGTGACAAGGTATGTGTTCCCGTCAGTCCACACAATTCCGTACTTGACATCAGTTGGCACACCTCTCCAGTATTGCGAGATCAGGTAAGGTTGAAAGTGTAGCCGAGATGTAGTGTCGTCAAAGCCATATTCTGCCCAGTGGGTTGTCTGGGATACATATCACAACGATAAAAGGTACCATAGTTTTATTACTTAACTTATCACACTGTAATGTCTTTGCTTTTTTTAAAGTCCAACAACATGCTTCCAGCTACCTATTCTTCGTTTTTCACAAGCTATTCAGTTGCGTACACCGATTCTGCCTATCTGAACAAAACTATTCTGTTAAGGAAACGAATCGATTGTAAAAATAAATAGTACAGTATAGAGTACTACAAAATATGAAATCCTATTTTCTACACACACACACACACACACACACACACACACACACACACACACACACACACACACACACACACAACATACACACAACACAAAACACAACACACACACACATACCCAAACCCCCCCCCCCCCCCCGAAAAAACAAAAACAAAAAACAAAAACGAGAACAAATGCCGAGTTCTGACTGATCAAACTGTAACATTCATGTGCACTGTAACCCCAGACTGTAACCCACACATTGTAACACTCGTGTTGCACTATAACCCCCACCCCACATTCCGACATATTGTTGCATATTACCCATATCTAAAACTTACACTGAAGATGAAAAATCTATGTTGTCGATTATCGTCTACATAGGGCAGAATAAACTGGATGGCTCCTGGAAAGCGACTCAAATCGAGGCTCCGGGGATACCCATTGTCGAGGGCACCGTCAGTATAGCGCCATAGACGGTCGTCTGACAACATGAAAACAGTCATGTCTTCATCAAAAACATCAGCCAGGCTGGCAGGGAGTTTTATCATTTCGAAACTAGTTGTTTCGTGTTCTCCGTAATATCCCACCCTCTTGTCTTAGTTTCTACATTTCTGCTCGCTAATTCCTCCCTCTCTAAGCCCCTCCTTTCTTCTAAACCTTTTCCTGCTCTTTATATCTCCGCCTTTTCATCCTTCTCCCTCCCTCCCTCTGTGTGTGTGTGGGGGGGGGGGCGTGAGATATATAGCGTCCTATTACTAAACTATGCACTGAAAGAACCACCAGACTGATGGCTGCAGTAAGATGGCTAGTGCGGACAGGCAGTTTTAATGTGCGGGGAGATGGCCGAATGGAGTTTGCGCACTGTTTAACTCCAGAAAATAATCCTTGGCCACACCAGGATTCAAACCAGCAACCTTCCATCTGCTAGTCCGCAGCTCTACCAACTGAGCTAACCTGGCTCCACTGTGACGTCTGACTTCTCCTTTTAAACCAGATTTGTATAAGGCTATGGACTAAGAAAGAGTTGATTGGCTTCTATAAATAGCTTTCCTTAGCAGGGGAAAAGAATTTAGCGTATTGGCCCCCATGTAGTGTAAGAAGACGCGGGTCACATCAGCATCGCATTGGGGGAGGGGGGAGCTATTGACACCTAAATATACAGCCACGCATGAAACACATCACCTCACACATACACGTGTCAGATGTACAGACCTGCAATAAAGTAGACTTTTTTAGCATTGAGTGCTGTAAAGACTGCAGTGGGGTGAGACGGGGCTCCAGGAAACAGCGTCTGTACGGAAACTGGGTTGCCTGGCAACAGTCCGTCTGCCGTAAAGCGGAACGCCTGGTCTCCTTTGATGGCGATGCCCACACCTTGTTGGTCTGAACAGTGAACATCGTACGTGGTCGTGCAGAAAAACGTGGCGCGGACCGTCAGAGACATAGTGCAGGAAGAAATAGAGAAGAACTGACGAGGAGGAAGAACAAGGAGAAGGCTAAGGTTGGGGAGGGGTAGAGCACATAAACAGAAGAGAGGGGATGGAGGGAAGATGGTAGAACGAGGGTGAAAAAAGTGGTGCGGAGATTTTTTTTACATTCGGCTTAGTTTTGTGTGAGGCGGAACTTTGGTATTCATTCGCTCACACACACACACACGCACGCACGCACGCACGCACGCACGCACGCACGCACGCACGCACGCACGCACGCACACACCGATGTATATATATATATATAAGTGCATATATATATAAGCATATGCATGTACATTTTTATCTATCCCCATAAATCATGCAACCTTATGGGGCTTTGCAACTAATGCTGTGAGTTATTGTACAAATATCCGTGTACACAACTAATGCTGTGAGTTAGTGTACAAATATCCGTGTACACAACTAATGCTGTGAGTTAGTGTACAAATATCTATGTAAGCAACTAATGCTGTGAGTTAGTGTACAAATATCCGTGTACACAGTGCAACTTCTAGTCAAGTTACTAACACAAAACAATAGCAGCTGACGTCACCAGTGACTCCCACCTCTGATAACGAAGTCAAAGTCGATGCCATAGTCCGCTTTGGGGGTGGTCCTCACTACAGGGGGGCGAGAGGTTTCTGGCGACGGTGTCCTTGTGATGAAGCTTTTGACCCAAGTGGGTGCCGGTGTGGACGCGGGCTTAGAGTTGGAGGACCCCGTCGTTGGAGGAAGCGAGCCTGTTGGGGGCAGGGGAGGGAACCGTCGTAAACATCAGCATCTGTCTGTGCTACGGCACTTTTCGCAAGACAAGTCTAGTACACCCCTACCGGAGGCTAGGTTGTGTTAGATTTGTCACGAAATATAAATGTCTTAATACAAAATGCCGCACTACCCACCATACATCGAATGAAGCCCCTTAATACAAAATGCCGGACTACCCACCATACATCGAGTGAAGCCCCTTAATACAAAATGGCGGACTACCCACCATACATCGACTGAAACCCCTTAATACAAAATGGCGGACTACTCACCATAAATTGACTGAAGCCCCTCAATGTCGTCTCTCCCAAGGCGAAGCTCATTGGATGTTTTGTACACCGGAAACATGAGTGCATCGGGATCTTTCGAATGGCCCAGACCCAGAGAATGGCCCAGCTCGTGGGAGGCCACCATCAGCAGGTCAGAGCCAGTGTCGGCGCCAATCGTCCATGTCTCGTCGTCATCAAAGTGGATGTCGCCAGAGATCTCGGATTTCCCCGGCGCGTACGCATGCCCCAGCACATTGCCTGCAAGCAGAGCAGACGACAAGTGGTAGACAGGAACTGAAATGTACAGAGTTTCTCGGAATGGAGAAATGAGGGTAGACTGCAGATATCGTGGGCTGGAAAAAAACCAAACACTTAAAAAAGAAATCGCTGAGAATCAGAGAAATGAAAGTGGATTAGAAAAAAGGATAGGTGGAGATATGGAACGAGAGGGAAGAGAGAAAATGTTGAAACAGAGAAAGAAAAATGGGGAAAGAAGCGGATAAAAACAGAATAGACTAAAAAAAAGAGTAAGAAAAGTAGCTAGACCAAAACTGGGAAAGGAGAGTCAAAAAGAAAGACAAGTGCTAGGTAGACAAAAAGACAAAGAGACACAAAAAGCTAGAACAGAAGACGACTGCGAAAGAATGAATGGAGTGGAAGGATAGAACTTTGAAGAACTAAGAGAGAGAGAGAGAGAGAGAGAGGTATTCACTGACAGAGAAAAAGATCCGTTCGGTGAGAGGACATATCCTACTCACCTGGACCATCGAATGGTCTGTCGTCTCCATGACTTCTGACTCCGAAAACTATGTCAATATCGGCTTTATCATTTGCGCCGACCTCTCGAAATTCAAGGCTAGGCAAGTGCTCCTTCCACATATCGAAGACTTTGTGCATTACCTGTCTGGGAAAACAAGATTTCTTTATAAAGACAATAGTTCAGACCTACCAACCTGTTATGATTTTTGGCATCTCGTTGCCCTAACCAATCAGGAGGAAGAGCAACTTGTTACCGTCGACCTGATTGGCTCGCTAATACAGCCAGCTGGGCGAGCGCGCGGTGGAGCGAGGGAGGTGGTCGGCCGAGAGCCGAGGGTAGCCCTCGCCCCTCCCCCGGTTGACCCGTCACCCCGAGAGGGATTAGGGTCGGAGGTGGGGGTGAACAGCCCTCCGGGCTACAGCCCACTCTCCCGAACAGGTAGTGTTTTCTTGCAAGTCTGAGTTCAGGGCTATAAAGGCCGCCGACTGCCAACCTCGACTGCCGAATCCACCCAACAGTTCTGGGGTGGTTACTACAGAAGAGTACGACCGTTACCGCGACGTGGACACAGAGAACCAGCAGGCTGCTGCACAGGGTGACTCTTGTCGGTCGGGAAAGGAACTCGGGCATTCGGACCGGTGCTGAGATCGTGGAGCTGAGAGACGTGGCGTCTGCGGTATTCCTATCCAGTATCGTGAAAGTGGTATTGAACAGGTATGCGTCGGTATTGAACTGGGTTAGAAGAAAGTATACATCAAACTTGTTGATTTGTCGGTTGTCCAACGGGACTGGTTATTTGTAGAATACTTACGGTTATCTCTTGTGATCGTCGATCGATCTTATTGCGTGTTAAGACGTCGGAGTGACGTCATTTTCCCAGTGGTTTTAGCAGGTTGTACCGAAGACAAACGAAAGGATACGGTTTTCCTTGTGTTCACCGATGTGAATTATGAGCACGGTAGAATTCATAACCCGGTAAATAACGTGTGGGTGTAGATGTGTATAGCGTCGCTGGGATCAATATATGAGAGTGCGAGTGGTTGATCTACATATGTCGGTAGATGTATATTGGAGCATCATTCATTGTGTAGTGGAATATTCTATGTCTTAACTGTTAAATAAATAGAATAGCATATTATCGCTGCCCTCCTGTATTGTTGTGCGCGTGACAAGTAAGGGGGTGGGGGCTTGAGCCGGTTTGGAAGTTGACAAAATTCGGCAGCGATCGCATGGTTAGTTCCCCTTCTTGACACATTTTTATGTTGTTGTAACTCTAGTTAACGAGCAGACTAGTAAAACACATAAGCGCCATACCCCTAGACACGACAGAGAGAATACCACGACATAAGGTGGGGTGCTCTGTCCGAGATAGAACCCAGAATTGAGTGAGAAATTGTAGGAATAAATAGTTGTCGGCTGCAGCTTACGAAGGAAGAATTGGTTTCATGTTCTTGCTCCACTGTACACTGCTGTTCCATATTGATGAGCGAATGTACTCGTATCTGTGATTGTCGTTCTGCATGGTGTATGTGCTGGTGTGTGACTGATTAAGCTAACTAGGTTGCGTCGGCACTTGAACGGTGAAGGACGTTGCACGGCGCGATTAGCGTCACACTAGATTGCTTGCGGCAGGACACGGTAACGCTAAGATGGCTGGCGACTATGTAGTCGGAGCAGAATGCCTGCGCACGGAACGCGAGATGAGGAAAGAAGTTAGAGAGTGGCTCTAGATGAGGGATTAGAAGGTAATGACAGTAAAAAGTACGTGAATGAAAGAATCGCTGATTGGAAGAAAGAAAAGAAAGAATTTGAAGAGAGAGAAAGGCAAGAAAGAGAGAGAAAAAAAGGCAACACGAGTTAGCGATTGCGAGGTTAAAAATTAGAGAAGAGGAGGATAGGTGGAATGGTGCAGGACCCCCACGCAATCAGAGACGAGTGCGTGAAAGAGGTGGCGCTCGGCCAGTACCCATACGAACGGGCCAAGCACATCGGCGCGTCAGGCCAAACAGGGCTTGATGACATCGCCAGAGTGGCTGATCTGTTCGAGGAAGCCTGTCGGCAGGTGGGAGTGGACAGACAGGACAAACCACGCCCAGTCTCTCACCCCCACCACCCCAGCCTACCAAACAGCCCGTCTCCACAGAGGAGACGTACGCTACCCTCATCGCCAGAGACAAAAAGAAGTCATCAATCGAAACCACGTAACGACAAGCAGCAGTTCAGCAAATCAGACAAGCCTGCCACCTGCTTCAGCTGCGGGAGAGAAGGGCACCTCTCCAGAAACTGCCCGAAACCGCAGGAGAAGAAATACTACAACGTCAGCTCAGTCAGGCTTGACCGGCCATCGTCTCCAAAAATCTTGAGTCCGTGCTCTTATTACGAATCAAGTATTGCTATTTTCTGCGGTTAAGCAAAGTGCAATGATAATGTCTTTCCTTTCTGCGGAAGTATGAACGTAGGGATGTAGTTACACGCGGGAACAGATACTAGTAGGAGAAATATAATAGTTCTTTGTCTGACGTCAGTAGAAAAATATCTGTTATTAATCCTTATTAAATACCTATAACAATTTTTGCCAAGTCGTTTTTTATGTTTACAACAGTTATTTTATGTGCGTGCGTGAGAGAGAGACACACACAGAGAGAGAGCGCGCGCTCTGACAATGGGTTTGAAACTGATTTAGTATCAATGTTAAACATCAGTTAGGTACTATCTCCAAGAGGCACTAGCATTCCTTGAATATACAACAAATGTCACGTCACCTAAAGCATGTAGATCACAAGTAGAAAGTGTTAACTGCTTGTAAAGTCGAGGTGAAATACATGTGGTTAATCTTCAGTCTCTTTCCGATACATTTTCGTTCTTTTAGTATAATTAACCTTTGTCAAATTCTCTACAAAGGGCATACCGCCAGACACCCAATTAACCCTTTCCAGTCCTCTACAAAAAATAGACTTTCAGACACCCAATTAACCTTTATCAGATCCTCTTCAAAGAACATGCTGTCAGACACACAGTTAACCTTGTCCAATCCCTTACAAAGAACATACCCCCAGACACACTTGAGAAGGATTTTTCTTCTGTCGGAATCACTGACCTAGCGCCCTCTGTATTAGTTGGATCACGCTTTTGTAAACAAATTAAAGGTACTGAACTACAGGATATGAACTGTGTAGTTTTGTAAGTTAAACTGCTTGAGCAAAATGAGGAGTGTGACGCCTCTGTACGTTTGTACAACTTACAGTTGCTTTGAAAGATCCAATTGACTTGTTGGAATTCTTAGCTTCCACGTTAGTGTTTTGTGTTTCCATCCTGATCCTACAACAGCAAAAGTCGATCCAAGTTCATGTGTCCAGAAATGTACATCACACAGTTTTACGTATTGTGGTAACAGAACGGAGTACATAAAGCCAAAAGATTAAAACTGTTTCTCATATACAGAAAAACACCAGCGAGTTTTTTTCTTTTTTCTCTCAAAAAAAAACCAACAACAAAAACAATAGCAACCTTTTGCTATTAAGATTTGTACTGATTTTAGTTTTTCTCGTTGCTGTTTGTTTTCTTGTCGTTTGGTCATAGTATTTTACCTATCCGGAAATTGACGGTCAGAAGGAATTTATTTTCTCACCAAAAAGAGAGTACGCCAGGGGAGTCTCTTCGTCTGTTACGGCATCTGCTGCACCAAGTATATCATTATTTTCTGGAATATCACCAACTTCACGTCGATCTCTCATCATCAGGTCTGTTGTTTCTTTGTCTAGTCGCCCGGTCTGTGGTAACCCGACGACACTCTGAAACCTACTTGGAGCAATTGCAATGCACTGGCTTAGGAGTATCAAATGTGATTTTTAAGTACAAGCAAGCAAACAAACAAACAAACAAACATAAAACAGCAAGTAGACTAACATATACCTTTTATAAATAAAAATAGCAGAATCACATAAGAACTGATTTGTTATCTAATTGAAACCACAAACAGACCAACGAGCCTTCGATGGACAGACAGACAGACCGATGGATAAACAGACGGACCGTCAGACGGACAAAGCTGAGCGAAATATCTGTAAGGTACTGGTCTAGAAATAGTACAAACATTATACATTATAGACTTCGCTATGTCAGAAATGTCGGACCACATTAAGGACAGAAGGTCAATTACCTCACTCCATCTGACATCTCGCTCTTTTCCTGTCTCTCTAGGGCTGATCCTGTGCCCGGGTCCATTTGCAAGGACAGTGGCCTCCCCTTCCGGGACAGGAAGTTCTGTGTACGAGCAGACAAGAAACTAGTGACAGTCCTGAAGAGCAGGCGATTGCCGGAGTCAGCAGAACTGACTGACTGACTGACTGACTGACTGACTGACTGACTGACTGACTGACTGACTGACTGACTGACTGACTGACTGACTGACTGACTGACTGACTGACTGAGATACGCGCGAGAGTAATATTGCTTGGGAATGTAAGACGCAGTGAAAACAGCAAGAATTAAGTGGGTGTTGTAACGCTTTTGATGGCGGAGATGTCCATCACACATCTGCTGTTAGGACTGTCTGCAGGAACAACTGAATTTCATTTTTTAAAAGTGTAATTGCGTATGCTGGCATGCTAGCAAAGCATAATTGTAATTTAGGGAAAATATTAAAAATAAACAGTGTACAAAATTAAAATAAGTTTGAAAGTGGTGCGTCAGATGTATAATACAAAAATCGTTGTATGGATGGATGGATATAATGGATCAATGGATGGTTGCGTGTGTAATTGTGTGTATGTATGTATATTTGTATGTATTTGTGTTTGGACCGATGGACGGATGGATGGATGGATGGATGGATGTGTGGATGGATGTGTGGATGGATGGATGTGTACCTGTAGCTTTTGTGTGTGTGTGTGTGTGTGTGTGATGGCGAATGGATCTAACAGGTATTTTTGTAGATAGGAAAAGAAAAACCTGATCCGCCCTCTCCAAGAACATTCATTACCTTAGTGATAATGGCATCGACTTCTGTATAATCTTTGTCCAAAAGGTCTCCTTCAGTGCTCGACAGGGGCCCCTTCAGGACGTGCGTCTCTTGCTTTGTTCCATTCTTGTCACTTGGTTCCATCTCTGCAGTAGGTGCACCGAACGTCCACCTGGTTGCTATAACGACCGTTAAGACCACGCATCTCCACCAGTCATTTGCTGAAATCATCTTCGTTCTTCGATCGCTTGCTTCACCGCAAACCTCGTCTGATATGTTTTCTTTAAACTGTGAAGTATTTAAAGCATCTTGCTGGTCAAAGTGCAAGTCCGTTTTTCAGATCTTTTCTGACATGAAGTGGTTTTTAACATCGAAGTTCTTGGATTGCGGTATGTAACCAACACGAGGCTTTCAAATCCCTTCATAAATATTATCTGCAGTTATTATACAGAGTCTGACCGATTTAAAATAATGTGTACACCACAGGGATCGCCAGTATAGTGACGTAAACTGTAACTGTTGTTGTCGTACAGCCCTATGTAACACCATTTCAAGTTTCCATTGGTGGATTTTATACATGTACTTAAGTACATCCGGATGGCCAGAGAACTTTATCTGCCTTTGAGTCAGACCCTACAAGCGATTCCAGCAGGAAGTGTTTGTGATGCACGACGGGAAGATTATTCATTGTGGAAGGTCGGGGTTGGGTGTGGTTGGGGGCGGCACAGATGATAGTGGTGCTAGTGACAATGATGACAATGATGACAATGATGACAACGACTCCTACAAGCCTTTGTAAAGCTGTCATTGAATCCTGTTTAGAATTACAGGAAAACAGTTTTGCGCAGATTTATCTGCATGCATTTATATGACATTAAAACGTTGTTAGTAAACACAAGAAACTGAAACGATTCTTGAAATTGATGCCCGCAGAACTGGAAATTAAACAATTGGTCTAACACAATATGACAAAAAGATGAGAGCTAAATGAACTTCTATATCCTCTATCTGCAAATAAACGTGCTTGGTTAAGTCTATAGAAGCTATTGAGTGATTTTTAAAAAAAAAACACGTACTTTCACGCAAAAGGTTCCCTGATAATTTTCTGACGTCAGCATCTCTGATGTACATATTTTCATTCAGCGCCCCGTGTCTACATCTCTCTAGTTTTTCTTATTTATCTGCATTCATTTGTAATACATAAAATTATTGATTGTCAGTACACACATGTAGCTCTATGATTACTGCAACGATTGAGGAAACGGATGCACGCAGAACTGGAGATCAAAACGTTGGTCGAACATGGTGAGCTGAGTGGGCCGTGTCTCCTCTCTAGACATAAACGAGCACGTTAAACAGACCTCTTAATGGTAATAGTTTTTATCAGTAATCCCGTCATTTCCTGAGGATATTCTGGCGTTCTTCCTCACTCTTTGACCATACTAAGTTTTCTATTAGTCATTTCAGTATGTAAAACAGATGTATTATCGGTAATCGCTGTTCATCAGCTGTCACGTCTTTTCCTGGGGATTTATGCCCTTCGCTTTGCGAGGTAATTATGTTTTCTTTTAGTCATTTGTAATACAGTCTCACAGCGATTCCTGTCAAATAACCAAACTTAGACTGTATACAGGGAAGCAAAAATGCGTTTTTTCCCCTGTTATGGACATGCCTGAATAGCCGTAGAGAAAGCTGTTGAGACCCTGTGGGTAATCCGATAAAACCACTCGTTCTGGGAATTTCACAGGATCTCTATCTCGCCTGTCCAGCATCCTTTTGTTTAAATCTAGAATCAGTTCTCATAGTTTACCCAGTGCTGACATCCCTACAGAGGAAGAATTATGTCATATTTCTCTATTTGTTCTCATCCAATAATTCAGCTTTACAACACTGCCCTAAAAATCTCTTTTATTTTGCCCCCACCTAAAGGCTTATCAACTTAAGAAACTAATAAACGCAGAATCAAAAGAGACACTAAGAAATTTAAGCGAAGTTGTCAATTTTGTCGTCTCCCTACTTCAGTAGTATTTTACTTTCTTGTTAATAGTGTCTGTCTTGCCTTTTGTGTACCCTATGAGGCCCCTACTGTGATATTTTATCATAGTTTTACAAGATCCATAAATTGATGTAATTGTGGTGTGGTGTTAATTGTATTGTGCTATATTTTATTGTATTGTACCTAAAGACCCTAGTGCCGTTTTGACTCGTTACGGTTTGGGGTCCACGCCGTGCAAACTCATCGATTGCTATTTCGTTGCGTTTGCTGTGACAGCTAGCCAAACCCCTAGCCTTGTTATCTGTTTTACTCTTTGCGTTGCACAATAACATCCTTGCCAAGCTCTTGACTTCAGTAGACCAAGGGCCGGTAACTTAACATGCTTATGGGGTTGTCTTGCGCGAAAAAGTGACAGTAATTTTTATGGCGAACTGCGACTAGTGTCTGTAATTCTTTCACTGATTTCACTTGTTTAAAAAAATCCCCCCCCCAAAAAAAAACGGTATTACGCCAGCACGTTAACTTGTCCTAAGCAACACCGTCCTGATATGCGCCTCGTTTGGTAAGGAACTTTAAGCAGAAAACAGCCAAACAACTAACTGACCCACCAACCCACTGTCTTTTTCTCAGATGGAGACACATTTCTCTATTTGTTCTCATACAATAATCCAATTTTATAAGAAAGCCCTAAAAATCTTCTTTATTTTGCACCCCAGCCAAAGGCTTATAAAACTAACAAACTACTGAACCTACGATCAAAAGACACCATAAGAAATGTAAGCAAAGTTATCAACATTATTAGCTCTCTGTTTATGCAGCCTTTTACTTTTTTGTTAGTGGTGCCTGCTTTACCTTTTGACTTGTGTACCTAATTTCTGTAATATTTTTTTCAGTAACATTTTTACTCGGTTATTAGTAATAGATGCATATACTGATGTAATTGTACTGTGTTGTTTATTGTATTGTATGTTATTTTAGTGTACTGGCTAATATATAGACCTATCGTATTTATAAGAACGCATATTTTTTGGTTGTAAAACAATGATACCAATGGTTGCGTCCCTTTATTAGAAAAATTAGAATAGAAAGATTATCCTGGTGAAAAGACCCTAGCTAGTGCAGGTTCGACTCGCTAATTTACTTTGCACGCTGCTTGAAGTGTGGAAGAAAAGCGGGAGAGGAGGGGTTTGGGGCTCCACGCTTGGTAACTGATTACTATTTCGTTGCGTTTGCTGTAGATAGTCGAATCCGTAGCTTTGTTGTCTGTCTTTACGCTTTGCCTGTCACGATAAGATCCTTGCCAAGATGTTGCCAGCCAACAATCGTTTTGACATTAATAGACCAAGGGCCGGTAACTTGGTATGCTTTGTTTCCTTCATCTGATCCGAGAAAGTGCGTTGCCAGCATGTAGAAACGTGTTATTGCTTGCGATAATCTAGACTTAAATGAAAATACAATCGTTACTTTAAGGTAGCTTACGTTTTTTGGGACTAGTGAGTGCCACCGGTCTCTTTTGAACAGAAGACAGAAATTTCTGTATACACCAGGCAACTTTTGTGACGAAACTGATGGTTAAACAATCAAGGCCAAGTTTGCTTGGGTTTTTCCCTACAGCGGCTGACATGACAAATTCCAAAGGTACTTTTTATGTTTAATCTTGTGCTGCTTATGTTTTTTCTTGCGCATGAAAGTGACAAACTGTATCTGCGAACGCACTGGATGATAGTCAGAAATGTAAATGTTTATTTAATTTTGGCAAATTGCTATTTTAAAAGATTTAATATGAAGACTACTTAAATGCATTAAAAAACTACTTCTACAATCTCGATCCTCGGAGGCAAACAGAACTGGTTCACAAAGTGCACAAGTCAGGACATCGGTGGTAGAAGGAAAATCGTAGTACTGCTGGTGAACAGCCAGGTAACATGCAGAAACGACAACCCATCCAGCATAGTCAGACCAGTCAGCTACGGCAAGCGAGTCAAGAACGACAAGCGAGTCAAGAACGACAAGCGAGTCAAGAACGACAAGCGAGTCAAGAACGACAAGCGAGTCATGAACGGCAAGCGAGTCAAGAACGACAAGCGAGTCAAGAACGACAAGCGAGTCAAGAACGACAAGCGAGTCGAGAGCAAGCAAGGAGACAAGAGAACTCTCGAAACAGCCAGAAAGAGAAGACACCAGCAGTCGATGGATACCCGAGGGAAAGAAAGAAATCCACAGCGCCCAGGTGTGACCCCGCTAGGTCTGGCGCCGCTGCTGGGGAGAGAGAACACGCTTTGATTAACGACGAACGTCGCAGGCAGGGGTCACGGACGAGTGCAGCAAGAAGTCAGGGTCAGGCGAGGGAGGAACGGATTCAAATCATCGATGAAGACCGTATCTTCGACGAAGACCGCGACGAACAAGGAAAGGAGGACAACGATGAATTTCTCTATGGCCGCGAGAGCGCCCTCTGTTGTGACCCACACAGCAGTCGCCGGTCACGTGACCCGAAAGAAGCGCGCGTCGTGTTGGAGGTTGGACCGGAGGGGTGCAGCTGCTTCCCCGCCCGCAGCAGTCGCACAGTGCCGTCCATGCTGTACGACCAGGTCCGCTGCGTGCATTCCGACGGGATGGGACACGCGCACGCGGGGGTCGTCCACTTCCATGGCAACTGGGGCACCGGCCCCAGGGTCACTGGCAAGGTTAAGGCCAGGGAACAACGGCGGGTAAGCATGTGTATTCTTATGCATAAGCCTTGGGTGCAATTAAATGACCTGTTTTTGTGCCTGAATAGCTTACTAAATCACGGGGGAGGGGGGTCTGGTGTACTGAAAGAGATATCATCATCTCAGTAACTCAGTAACAAAGTGGGAAAGATGGTTAATGATACGAACAGAAGGGAAGAACAAGAAAGTAATAGAGAAGAGGCAAAGAAAAACACATTCCTGGCCATTTATAAAATTAGGAACCCTGTGAGGGAAGGGGAGAAAGAGGAAAGAGAGAGAGAGAGAATAAAGAAAGGAGGAATAAAAGAGAGGGTGGCATAAAAAACTAAATTAATTAAAATAAACACGTTTCCTAAATCTCGTTCATTTTCAGTCTGCTAAGATGTACGTCATGGGCTACCCAGAATTCCTGTTTTTCAAACCTCACGATGATGACATTCACCTGAACGAAAAAGACAGGTGCACAAGTGACAGCCAGAGAGAACGCAAACAGCACGTGCAGCTGGCTGCACGATCCGATCAACAAGGTAAAAAAAAATCAAATCTCTGATTGAAAAAATCTTTCAGAATCCAATAGGTTTTAAAGAAAATCTTTTTTAAAACCATGTTAACTGTTTTCTTTACTGTTCAGCAAAGCGACACCAGATTGAATGCATAAAAAGTAAGCTACCATACTGAGTCCAGGACGTAAAAGCTCTAACTCACCGGAACCAATCAAATGGCGAGCTTTATTTCGAAAGTCTTTCCGGGGGCGGGGAGAGGGGAGGAAGAGGGAGGATGTTTCGAGAGGAGGCGTGTGGAGGGGAAGGGTTAGGGTAGGGGCGGGAGGTTATAGGCAGCATGATCCTCCAGGAAATTGGAACGCTTTCATTGGTCACCCTAAGAGATTAGCATATTTGATGCAAAACTTTATTTTGATCGGTCAGTTTTTTTGTTTTTGCTTCTTCAAGCTCTCGTGTTCCTGGAAGATTGTTAAAAATTGGGGGGGAAAAATTCACATCACGAAAAGAGAAGAAACTAGACAGAGAACATGGATGACTGCTTGCCTTCGATATTTCATCCAAGGTAAGACCAATAAAGAGGACACAATCAGCTTCAACAAAGAGGTTCCTTCGTGTCACATCCCTCCACCGACAATGTCAAGGGCAAAGCTATCCCGAGCGGCATCGGTGAGACAGGGTTCTTTCTCAGAAATACAAGATGTCTCGTCCAGCCCCATGTGCGCAGAGGCGAATAAGGCTGCACTCGTTGCAGGGGAGAGAATTTCAGCTCTCCCAGTGGTCACACCACCTTCCCCTTTGTCCAGTCAGGGGACCGCGGACCATCTGCTGTTAACTGAAGTCACTGCACCCTGCAAGTTTGTGCCGAGGGCGAGAACTTTCCGGGGACAGTTTTACGATCACGGTAAGTGAGTGTGTGTGTGTGGGGGGGGGGGGGTGCTTGCAAGCGTTTGGAAGAGTTTTGGCGAGTAGGTGGACGTGTTTTAAAGTCGATCAGAAAGATGTGAACAGCCAGTCCCCATTAACGCAGGTCCCTCCCTCCTTTCTTTGTTTCTTTCACGTGACTGCAGCCACACAGCAGAGCTACAAATTCGAGGTCACGCCGGATTTCGGCAGACATCTCCCCCACTGGAACGCTGGCATAAAAAGAATTACAGAAGACACACGCTGTGGTGTTGGCGAAGCAAACATAGACAACCAGAGATCGTAAACTTCCTGTGAAGTACTACACTACAGCTCACGGCATGCATGGCGACTTTCACAAACTCAAGCCGCGTAACTTACTCATATGGAACATTGATACTTCACACACCTGTTTAGGTCCTACCGAACGTGTAACATAGGCACTTCACAAACCTGTTTGAGTTCTACCTAATTCATAGAAACATAGGTCAACTTCACAAACCTGGTTGGGTCCTGCCTAACCCATATTGAATATAGATACCTCACAAACCTGTTTGGCTCCTATTTCACATAGACACTTCACAAAACTGTTCGAGTCCTGTGTATCGGGAACATAGACAACGCTTAAAGCTGTCCACAGAAAGAAAACATGGCAAACGGAGATCATAACAGCAGTGAAATTATGATGAAATATCAAGTTTAAACTTTGATCATGCCGTTTTTAATAGATTTGCTTTACAAATTGTTACCGAAACACTGAATCAGACTCACCACGGACTCTGCGTTATTCTCCAATATTCTTAGGATTTGCAGACTTTCGACACAAAACATGAGAAAAAGCCTCGGATTGCCGTTGTCAGAAACTTTAATTTGTAACTTTTGTACATTTCGCTAGCCCGCTCGGACCCTTAGCTTATTATCGTGACGTCATATACAGAATTTAATGGTTGTTCAAGTAATCATGATGACCCCCTTGCCACAGCTTCAAAATGGGACCAACTTATTAATCACTATGTATAGCAATCAATACTGAAAAAAGAACCAACCTCATCTATTGAAAACTTTATTAAACTTTATTATGAAAAAATATTTTAACTCAGGAACATAAATAATCGGACTTTCGTGAAGCACGCATGCTGTCCACGCAAAATTCAGTTTCTGAAGACGAAAGCCCATGTTTGGACTGAAAACTTGTTAACAAATACTGTGCAAGACATGCAAAGAGAAGGAAGGTGAACATAACAGGATTTCGTGGACGACGAGATAATATACAGCACGTCTTACAATTCCAGAGGCCAGCTGGCCATCACTTTTCTGGGGTAGAGCTGGGTACATGAGAGGACAAAAAGTATCCCAGAAACAGAACAGAATTTTAAAAAAAGATACAGTAGCATGACATGCCCTACTTAAACATTCATTCCATAATAAGTCATAAGAAACGAGCCCAGAGTTGGAAAATAAATTACGAAACGCGCTGAACTGGTATTCACCGTTTTCTCGGATCATTTCTGCTTAGAGTATTTTGTGTGTTAGTGTATGCAAGTTTGTATAGAATGAAACTTGATTTCTTGTGTAAAACGCATCGAAGTGTGTGTGTGTGTGTGTGTGAATTATGTGTGAATACATAGGTGCCCATGCGCATGTATTCGTACATATGTAGCCCAAAAAATCTTAATGGTAAAACCTATACTTTAAAGTCGTGAAAACTCTAATTACATGCACGCGCATTCTGAGAGAGAGATATATCTGAACGAGAAAAAGACAGAGAATATAACCGTAGGCAATCAGATGAAAAGGCATACAGACGGGCAGGAAAATAAAAAAAGCAAGATTAAGAGGTGTGGAACACACGGACAGACAGACAAACAGACGGAGGCAAGAAAAATTAGCTGAAATGCTTGACAGGATAGGTTTGCATCATAACTCGTTACTTTGCCCTATGGCGCCACAAAATATTACCTATGGAAAATAAAACTGCTTCAGTTATGTAAGATTCTTTATTGGTGACATCAAATCAATCAACACCTAACGTTTCTTCTCCTCAAACAAAGATGGTCTTCGCTTTCTGTGAAAAACCCGAAAGGCAACGTGTCTTCAAGAACGTGGCTTTCATTCTAGACGCGAAATGGGACAAATGACACGGGAAGACTTTGAATAAAACAAAACGAACAACTATAAGTCTTCTGACCTACTTTTTTTCTTCTGAAAGCGTGCCTCCAGGCGGATTTCGGTGCATAATTCAAAGCTTTGGACAATCACTGTTTACAACACATAACATGACAAACTAGCACTACAGCTCCACAATAGGCAAGAGCGATTCTATGTACAGGCTTCCACAGACGTTAAGTCAAAGCGCCAGAATACCGTTGCATTATTGCATAAGGTAAAACTGGGATGAATTACAGAGACCACAGATGTGCAGTTGAACCATCTGCCGCGTTTAAGAGACATATGACGATGAGAGAATTTACATTATTTACAAATCGGACACTTGCTTGCGAAAACACATTCACCAGACACCCCTTAGATGGCGTGGCCAGCACAACGCAACAACAGAACAGACCATTAATAACAGCGATACCGCCAACCATCGAAACTTAGGCCCACGCTGTAAAGATTAAGATTATCTTTCCTGTACAATTCCTCCTCCCCTACTCTCTCTTAACACGCACACACACACACACGCGCACGCGTTGTCATGTTCACTTTTTCGCTAGCTATCTCTTCTTCTCTGGCACAGTCATAATATGCATGTCCATAAAAACTCATTTTTGAAGTATTCACTAAAAGTAAACATGCATAGTGGTAAACAGAACATTGATTGCATTTAGACTTTAAAAAAACACAACACGAACTACGACAATCACATTAAAATTTTCGTTTCAAATAAATGCAGATTGTTACCAATAAAAACAACAGCTTCAAGTGAAACGTTGTTTTTAATGTTATCCTGTCCTTACACTCTAACCCAAACCTGGTTTTCCTGAAAAGGCGCAATTTTTTCCTTCAAGCATTTTGTCAGGTCGACGTTGGAAGATGGGCGAGTTGGGAGGCAATGTGGAGATACAATAGCTGACAGTGTTGTTTGTCGCAATACAGTAAATTCTTATCTTTTTAAGAGTCGCCACTGCAGCCTGTGTTAGAACGTCCGTTGTCTACAATTTGTCACGGGCAGCCAAGAACCTTGTAACTGACTGGATGCAAAATCTGCGTTAACTAATAAAACAATGTTACAGTTTTGGTTTTTAAAAAAAACCATCAATAATACATTGCATAATACTGGCAAAATGCTGTCGCCCCGAATCTGCATAAGTACAACGGCTACAACTATAATGTACAACATTACACCTTACGTATATGGCCGTCTAATACAAAAGACACAATGAAGATTGTGGTTACATTAATATCAAATCAGATGCAGTGCAGTCCAAAGTCCAGTTTAATCAAGTCCAGCTCAGTACAAATCAGGTGACACCCGGGTAAACAAAACGAGGTGTGGTGAACGGGCCGAGGACAGAAGTGGATGCCATTGTTTAATTGCTGACCACAGGGTCTTTCTAAACAAAAAAAATTAATGAACCAAAAAAAAAAACCAAGCTTGCTATGCAAGAGTAGCTGTAATCCCCTGCTCCGCCAATCCACTAGACATGAACACGTTTTGCTGTTTCTCTTAAAGTGCATATCGCTTCAACTTTTTCAGCATTAGCATTTTGTTGATCCTGAAACGTGTGCAGATTAAAGCAGGAGTGAAAAGTCTAGAATCCTTAAGGCAGTTTATTGTCACCTTGCATTTCGCTAACATAAAATATAATGCAACTAATCGAACTTGTAGTTACTGTGAACTTTCAAAGCATTGTTTTGTTGGTTTTTTTGTGGTTTGTTTGCAATTGTCCATAACCACTTATATCACATACTCTCTGATACATACTCTTACAGTCTCTCTCTCTCTCTCTCTCACGCATGCATGCATATATTCATAATTCCCTTCCAAGTACTTATCGTCATGGTCTGTTAGCAAATTCATTTTCCTGCCTATAGAAACCAAAGAACCTGTGACATTTTTAAAGCCACACATGAGGACAATAAACAAACGAAAAGAAGCCAGAACACTGCAGAAATTTCCAGTGGATTGTGTAAGCAAAGGGGAGTAATCAGTCTCTACGATCTGACATCCTCATCCATCACGTTATGTGTCCAGCTACCAGTTGTCAACAGTCTTCCGGACTCTTTAGTTCAATAAGTCTTTCACGGTGATAGGCGTTGACCGCTCATCTGCTTTCTGAAATGCCTAGGACAAGCATTCCAGACTTGTCAAAGCCTTTTGTGATTAGAAGCCCTTGCTCCCTCTCCCCTTTCCCCCCTCCCCCCCAAAAAAAGTCGCTTCTGGTTTGACCAGCCCAGACAAAAAGTCTGACATTAATTATAGCTTACATCTTCTCTCGTCAGTCACTCTGACCGGTCGCCCATCTTCGCTAATCATCTGTCTGTTAATCATTTGCTTCCTAAGATGCTGTCAGCAAATCTACTTGCGGCTCATTTCATTTCTACGCTTTCGGCGCGCGCTCCCGCCTGCCGCTGTTGGCGCCTCGACTTCGACTTCGCGAGCGCTCCTTCCTCAGCTCGCCTGCCTCGCCGGCCTCGTCACTAGGTGATGATGCGGTGGCGGGTGGCGCAAGACCCGGCTTGATCATCATCTGCACGGCCTTGAGGGAGGAATACATGTGGATGGTGTTCCACTGGATGCCGTCCCGCTGGAAGTAGTTCTTGTGGAAGCCTTTGTGGTAGTACTTGCCGTTCAGGTGCGAGTCGAAGCAGTTGTTGAACCACCAGGCGCCGTGGAAATGCTCCGCGCAGCTGTCGTAGTAGCGCGCGTCGTTGTCGCGATCCTTAGTGCTGCAGACAGCAAAATGTCAGCAGTTATGATGCGGCACAGGGACAAGGATTAACAACTAACCCTCAAGGTCTTCAACATATGCATGAAAAGGTTTGTTACAATCTTCTGGAGAAAAACGACTATGTTAATTCTCATTTACCACATCCGTGTCATCATCTCCCAACCAACCAACCAACCAACCAACCAACCAACCAACCAACCAACCAACCAACCAACCAACCAACCAACCAACCAACCATTAACAACAACGTCACGAACGGTGCTGAAGTGTTCTGCTTGAACACACAGTCCGACAACTGGCCGACAGCTTGAAACCATTTATTAATCGGCCGAAAGCGCGTGGCTTCCTGTGTATTCCGCTTGAACTAGGAATGACCAGGCTGCGCAACAAAAAGAAAAAGAAGGGACAAGCTTCTGGCGACGATGGACACGGAGCGCGCGACGCTGCTGCCGAGAATCACCTGAAAGGCATGCCGTCGTGGTTCTCCCAGTGGGACATTAGGGCGTCGCCAGCGTCACCATGGTAACTGCCGATGTGCAGGCGGTACATCTGTTTCTCGTCGTCGATGAAGAAGCTGTCGTACACGGCATAGTAAGTCTTGTCATCCCAGTCAGTCATCTCAATGCGCAGCATGGTGGGCTCTGGAATACACAATACACGGGACTTGAAATACTAGCCACAGGGACTTAAACATACAGAACACACAAATTTAAAGTGTACGCCTCACGGATATGATAATACAGAATACATGGGACTTGAAATACTAGCCACGGGGCTGTGAACGTGCAGAACACACAGTGCTAAAATAAACGCCTTGCGAATTTTGACAGGATCTTGAAAATGTAATACACATAAAGTTTAAAAAAATCTGATGTGAAAATACTGTAAATACTGAACACACGGGTGTTAAAATACTAGCCACGGGAACTTGAACATCCAGAACACTTAAGAGTTAACACCTAACAAATATGAAAGTGCAAAACGTGCATAGTTAAAATACATCTCACGTGGATTTGACAATACAAAACCCACAGGGTTCAAATACAAGCCACGCGGTTTTGAAAACAGGCTACACGAAAGCTGACGTATTGGACACGTCGTCTCAAATACAGTACAGGTGTGCATGGACCATAACAAGGTACGAATTCTGAATACTAGACACCTCAGCAAAAACGCATGCCGAGTGCGTAATGTATGAAATTCTATCTGAAAATTAACTGTATATTCCTTTAATAGTGCATACTGGCTGAAACGCAGAATGTCTGGATTAAAATACTTGTCGCACGTATCGAAATGACTGTTGAATGTAGCCTACTGGAATGGAGAAAACATGGGCTGAACAATGAACACCAGTACTGAAATGCTGAGTGCAATAAGGTTAAAATACGAGTCGTAAAAAAATCCCTGGTTGAAATGCTGGACAGGTCAGCAGAAATTGACGCACATACCCACACACAGAATGAGGGAGCGATAGAGACTGACCTGCGGGTGTGTGGCAGTGCAAGAGAATATGTCGTACGTTGAGAGAGAAAAAAATCCCGCAGCCAATCAGACTAAGGTTACTTCTCTCTCTCTCTCTCTCTGTGTGTGTGTGTTTGTGTGTCCCTCACAATCTGCTCCCTTGTACGGTGATCAGTTTGTTGTGAGAACAGAAGCGTGACATATTGTGAATCACTGAATTAATCGACGTCCCCGATGTGTATACAGGCACTGGGTCTTTTGTCAGGTCTTTTGTCAAGCTAATCTTCATGCAGCCGTAACCTCACTAACATGGTTTTGTTGCAGCAGAAAGGGAAAACGTTGGCACAAAGCAGCAAGTATAAACACGTTTCACAAACACACGGACGTCCGCTTACTGGTGTTCTCAGACCACGCAGTGAGTACGCGGGGGAGTTGGTGGAGGGAAGGGGGAAGGATCGAGTTGGAAGGGGACAGACAGAAATGTGAGGGTGGGGAAACAGTGTAAAGAAGAATCAGTCACCAGGGTATCAGATAACAGACATACAAGAAAGCTGTGTATTCGTGCGCGCGCGTGTACCTGTTGGTACATGTGCTTGTAATGTACTTTTACATGTGTAAAAATCCACGTCAAGCAGAACCAGAAGTAACGTATTGTGCTTCTACGTTCTTTAGCTTAGAGCAACGAGCAGACATCGTTTTTTTTTTAATAACGAACATATGACAAGTACAGCTTTTTTTCCATATCGTGCGTAGCAATAATGACTCTCCCTTGGCTTTCAAAGTGTGTGAGTGAAGCGAACAAATACAATGCTAACACTTTTACAAGTCTTAGTTCGTGGGGTCAAATGGTGAGAGCTGATAAATCATTTGAAATTGAAGAGAACTCCTTATAGTGATACTGGGAGTTCGTAAATCGACGTGAAGCCCTGAGAATTCATTAGGCGAGTATATAATAGAAAAAATAACGGACAGTAAGAAAATATATGTCCGTGAGAAAAGTTGTAAAATAAAAAGTGAGATATATATATATATAAAGGGACAGAGAAGGAGGTAGGGAGTGGTAGAGAGAGAGAAACAGGAAGAATACAACTTTGTCGGGTTATCAACTCTTTCATCGTTGTTCTGTCTCTAGTGGGTGTACTAACACGCATTAAACAAACACACACACACACCTTTGCTCACAGACGTATACACACACTTGTAGCACTTGCGAACAAAATATACTGGGATATATCCTACTACCTATGATCATCCAAATTTGATACGGTGACAGAATGAACGTATTAGCTGTGGTATACAATAAACTGCGCCCTGTCTTCTGACCGCCACCCCTCCCCCCTCCCACACACACACACACATCACAAACAACGGTTTAAATTTCTACGCGAAGAGTTCTATGACCAAACATTTTACAAAAACCGCGCCCTGACGTGCAGATCTCTATCGTCAATGACATATCGACACGCCTCTGTTTACGATCGAGACGTTTGAAATATGCCGTTCCACGTCCACTCCACTACACACTTCCCCCCACCCTCCAACCCTTTCTCTTTCGCCGTCTTGGGCTTCCGACTGGCGACCCCCATCCACCCTACGAGTTGTCATCGAATGGTTGTTAAGGCGATCTTTCTTTTGTAGATCTCGCGGCTGAACAAATGCGGACGCTACAAGACCCAAAGGCACTCTTTTGACAGGCCGAGAAAAGAGTCCCATTTTAACCCAGCACGTTACTGGATGAACCCTTCGCTTTATTCGGGGTGTCCTCGTACCGTGGCTCCTACCTGCCCAAGTGTGGTGTTTGTGTGTTGTTCATCCCACCACGACCATTAGATGCCAACAGTAAAGAATTTACAAAACACACAACTAACAGAGAGAGAGAGAGAGAGGAGAAAGAGGTCTGTACAAGGTTTTATTTTTGTTTCTGTTCTTCTGGTCACACGTGCAGATCATAGCTGCTTGGTGCTACCTTTAAATGCCTTTAATTTAAAAAGTGAAATTAATGAAGTTTTGACCAAAGTTCCACAGTCTTGAATCCTTTACAGTGATTGAAAGATATTGGCAGTTTAGTGTGCGTGCAAATGTGTTCGCGTTCGTATGTATGAGTAGACACGCGCCTTGCGCGAGCGCACCCCCCCCCCCCACACACACACAGAGGGAGAGCGAGAAAGAGAGAGACTATCGCGATGCATTCTTTGCATTCATTCCACTTGCATTTTCATCACTCTGAACTAAATGGTTGATACGAAACTTAAAGCACTCGGCTCTAAAGATCACTGGCAACGATGCGACACTGATAATGACAATAACAGTTCCAGACATTGGCGTTCGCTAGCAGCGCATCGTAAACCAGAGCGAACTGCCGGTCTGTGAAAAGGTTTTGCCCACTTCTGAGACAAGGCCACTTACAACACCATGGTGAGATCCAGAGTTCACCAGCTATGTTGGAATTTGCCGGCAAAGCAGGAAACTACCAACTATCCATAAACACCATGAGATCATCTTCACGGACACCTTTTCTTCGCTGTGCCGGTAGGTTTAAGTACCAAGCTTGTAAAACCACGCGGGACATTGTAGCGATGTGATGACTATGGCTTGCTGATCTAGACACACAAATGAGGAGTTCGGTAAGAGTTCGTGCTGTAGAGAAGACAACTGATCACTTGCATGTCGAATTTGGGTCAAGACATTTTCCTTCTCCCCAGCTCTCATAAATCCAACCGTCAAAACAGTATAAATGTGGTGTTAATTCGCTGCCAGCTCGCGCGTGTCAAAAGTTCGAACTGGACGCACAGGCAGACGGAAACACAGGCGTGGTGCCGCGCGACCAGACAGATGGCGCATGGAAAAATAACTCGAGCAGTCAGTCTGTATGTCAAAGGGTAGCTCGTTCGTGCTTGTGTCCAAATGTGTCAAATCAGAATTGGGATAGCATTACCACATCGCATCGCTCATCTGGGGACCAGCCAGTCTGTCTACTTTGTTGTGGACATAGGCATTTGCTTTGTGTTCTGTCCAGGAGATTCTGAGGAGGTTACAGAAGCATTTGGTCTGAAAGGCTTCGATCTTCTTTTCTGAGCTGTCAATGTGCAGCTTTCACAGCCATACAGCAGGATGGAGACGATTAGAGCTTTGTACAGCATGATCTTGGTGGGGACAGTGGTGTTGCTGCTCCTCCGTCATTTGTTGAGATTTGAAAGCGATGCTGTGGCAAGGGCTATATTAGTCTTGACTTCCGTCTTTGATCAGGGTAGCGCCAAGATATTTGAGTTTCGCTCTTTCCTCCTGGTCTTTATTCATAGTGATGTCTGCGTGTGTCACTTGTGGTGTTGACCAACACTTTACATTTCTCGGAGCTCACCTCCATTCCATAAGCTCCTGTTCGTTCTGCAAGTCAGCCTGTCATTTCCTGGAGGTCGTGCCTGCTCCCACCCAGAACGTCGATGTCATCAGAGAAGAGCACGTTGGAGATACCTGCTCCTCCTGGTGCGATGGCACATGCGTGTTCGTGGAAGGTGTCAGGCAGGACTACCACAGTGTAAAAAACCTGGTGCTCGGTAATATTTCTTTGACAAACACTGGCACGAAAAAAGGCGAAATAAGCAGTTACATCATTTTAAAGTCTTTCCTGTTTACACAGAAGAGAAGTGCTGCTATCACGTATTATGTGACAATTAAAATATTATAAAGATGCCAATAATCTTCCCAAGTGGCATGCTCCCAATTCTCTGGTTGTCGTCCTGACAACGTAAAAGTATCATGGTACGGACGCGATTTTTAACAAATCTTTTTCTGTCACCTGGGAAAAATATCCGCGTTTGGAGGTATGTGGCAGCGACAACAGGAGTTCATCCCCTCAGATTTTGAGACTTGTTTCTTATAATGAAATATAAGCCGACTCACTCCAAACAACAATAACAACAACAATAACAACATTATAACATACTGTGAACTTTTAAAGAAGTCTTAATTTGAAATGTGTGGCTCATATTTTAGATGCAAAAAGTCAAACGCATTTAAAGAAAAGCCAACCGGATGAAATAACAACGTGGAAGATAAAGGGAGTGCGTGGGTGATGCAAAACTTTAGGGAGAAAAGGAGGGAAGGGCAGACAAATATAATTTTTAGAAAGAACGAAGGATGAGGTATAGCATGTGTGAGGGGTGGTTAGAGGGAGACAGAAAAAAGGGGAAGGACGAAACAGGTAAAGGTACGGAGGAGGTAAAAGGGGGGGGGAAGGAAGAGGAGAGATTAAAAAAAAACAACGCAAAAGCATCGATCTATCACCTCCCTCAAGCCTTATATTTATGTTGATCATATTAAGCATTTTCAGGAATCAGTCAGTGAGAGCAATTTGTATAGTGATCATATTCTGATGGTCACACTTCAGTAGACAGAAATAGCCTTTCACCTGAACAGGAAGAAAATTTATGTACTTGCACTCAGCCGTGTTCAGGACGAAATGGCAATAAAGCTGACAGCAGCTGTAAGGGCAGAGAATACATACAGCAATTGGCCGCGGCTTGAATACCCGAGATATCGTGATAGAGCTATCACTCTGGGTGGTCAGTGGATGGGTGTCTGTACCAGTGGCTGGGTTTTAGAAGCTGTAAATCGTGGCTCCCCCTAAGCTGAAAGTTCCAGCCATAGAAGCGGGTTGTCAAAACACTAGGGTCGTCACATTTTGTTGCTGGACAAATATTTGAAGGTACCCCTCCCCCCGCCCCGCACCACCCCTTCGTGTATCCACTCTCGTTTTCCCTCGTCCATGGTCCTTGCAAGCAGGACAGACACATTTAAAGATCTAGCAGAACACCTCTACGAGCTATTTCAGGGGGCAGTCAGGTGGCGCAGTGGACTGTGTTTGTCGCTAAGACAGTGAGAATCGTGGGTCGTAGGTTTAAATCTCGCCTCCGCGACAGTTTCCTCTGTAGACAGCACCTGTTGACAGCACCTGTAGACAGCACCTGTTGACAGGGCTGA
Organism: Lanistes nyassanus; assembly: GCA_004794575.1. NCBI lineage: Eukaryota > Metazoa > Mollusca > Gastropoda > Architaenioglossa > Ampullariidae > Lanistes > Lanistes nyassanus. Next base: position 258,859 of record SMGT01011175.1, read on the forward strand.
CTGCTCACTGTCATATAGTTTTAGAAATAAACTTTGCGTCGAACACCAAAGCCATTTCAGGGAATATTGCTACAAAGGAACGGACGCTGGCTCAACTCATCTCATGGTTTACAAGTCTATGAATAACTCCAACGTACAGTTCTTTATAAGCACGTGAGTTGCAAACACTATCTTTTTATAAGTACGTAATGCATCTAGTTCCGCGTATTGCCTCTAGTAAGTTTACATGTAGATCAAAGTTTTCTTTTGTAGTTTAACTCTTCACAAAGAAAATGTTGACGTTTTTTTAAAAGTAGTTGGGTGTGCATCTTCATACATATATAAGGGTCGAATATACCCTTTTCTTTGATGTTTTTGTCGTCTTAAAAAGGCCCATTTGGGTCTGCATTTTTCGCTGTCTTACAAAGCCGGATGATACCAAGTTGAGAGGGGCGAAATTTTAAAAAACGCAGCTCGAGCGGGGGAGTTAGGAGTCATTATGTATATACGTCATACGTACAATAAGCAAGTTCTTTCGCTTTGATCCAAGTTGTTGAATATGTGCGATAAGTTAAGATGTTCGACTTTAAAATTTGAAGGGGCCAAAATGCAGGGCGTTGGTCGAGTTCTGACTATCGCTTGCAAACAGCGACAGCCATACAAAATACTGGGCGGGGGAAGGGCATAGACGCGCGGATCGCGTGTTTAAAATTATACAAAAGGCACGGAGCCGACACGCAAAATACGAACACGGCGGATATATCTTTGGCAGCGGGGACTGAATGGGAGGATACCAGCGACAGGAAGGGATATAAAATTATTCACATGGAAGTAATTTTTTTTTAAACAGATGCAGGTTTCTGCAGGCATTTGAGTGCCGGAGAGGACACCAGGTGAACAGACAGCAGGTATGAACAGGACAGCTCCGGCCAGGGTCAGCAGGTCACAAATTGTCCCTCGCCTCGAGCTCGACGCTCTGCACGAGCCGCGCAGCCAGTACACATCCATCGCCGACAGATACAACCCACGACAGCGGAAGCGCCACCACTACTACCATGACGGCAACTCGCGTTTTTACCGGCGCGCTGGCGACGGTTTCGGCTATGATGATGACTACAGCAAGGACTACAACGACGACTTGGACACGGCCCGGGTGCTTCTGTACACGCACGACAGCGGCGACCAGTGTAGCTGCACGTGCTTCCCGCGTACCAGCAGCACGGCCATCCCGTCCATGATGTACGACGGCGTGAGGTGTCCGCATCCACAGAAACACTACCAGCCGGTCAGTGAGCCGTCCAGCAGGCGCTAGTCACAATACCTGTAGTGTGTACTTGGTCCTGTGGGTCCTTATGTTTCTCTGTTACCTAATTAAAATCATCGGCTGCTGTGATTGGTGTCGTGATCGACAGAAATCAGATCGGTATTACACTGCTTGTTCTTCTTCTTTATTATTATTATTAATAATAATAATATTATTATTTACAGAAAACTATGACAACGGGGACTAGCAGGTGATGCGGACTCTATTGCACGAAGTTTTTTGTCAGGCACAGCGTTAGATTCATGTCTGGATATACTGCAACTGTGATGTGATTAGTTTTTTAAATATAAAGAATAATGCTCACAATGTTACGTCACAATTAAGTCGGTGAACACTATGTAAGAAATGGATAAAAATGCATATCTTCACTGAAAACATTTTTATTTCCTATCCTATACATACTGTACGTAACTGGAAGGTTTTCATCTCTTGACTGGGGTAAGGTGTGGGCATTGATTTTCTTACTTTGTCGTCTAGTGTTCTGTCCGGTTTACAGTCGTCCTTCTATTATTTCTATTTCTACAGCTCATCTCTGTCTTTTTCCTCTGTCCGTCCCTTTTCTTTTTCTTCTTTCTTTGTAGATTTTCCCATGGTGCTGATCACTAGCTTTTGACAGAATATGAATATGAAATTACTTTACAGGGACAAGACAGCATTTTCACTTATCCCTGGACATCCCAGACCTATCGTCCTCCCAGAACGCTCGAGTTCGGCTACCAGCAGGGTCAGGTCAAACCATCCTCTGCTGCCACTGCACCGCCGTTCGTCTACTACACTAGCAAAAGCAAGAACTACCCGCGGGGAGAAAAGAAGCCCCCGTACTCTGCCCCCGTGAAGTCCGTGCAGTCCCCTTCACTACCCACCAAGCCAAGCGATCGGCGCTTGCGCAGAAGGGACCGTCGTAAGCCTGACGCGCCTCACTCCTTGCCAACAGTTCAGGAAGTCGAGGAGGAGGACGTGGTGCCATTGGACAGCGTGAGTCACGTGCTTCCGCCCTTGCAGCGGTTTGATCCGGACTCCTTGCGCGTGCGCACTGTGGACAATGTGGAAGAAATGGACCTACGGTCGGAGTTCGGCCATTCCTGGCCCAGACGGGCGCTGTCCACACCCAGGGGACGAGCCTGGGACGTGGACGGGTTTCCACAGACACCGACCAGAATCTTTAAAGGAGAATACATGGATCCTTGTAAGCGCTGACTGTGACAATACTTTCCTCAACCTAAACCTTTGTCTGAACTTCTTCCTTTCCGTTTGTCCAGTCGCCCGATCTTTCCTTCTACCCAGGCTCTTGTTTTGGCCTTAGTACCCACACGTTCTTATCAAATGATGTCCGTTTGTGCGTCAATATACCCGTGAGAATGCCTGTCGGTATGCGTACGCATTTAAATGTGTGTCAGAGTGTATACTGCCTATGTTTTGCTTCTGTGGTTGCAAACATTTATATGCTTAAATGCTTATATTAAACATTTTTTTAAACTGGACGCTTTAAATGTTAACATTGTTGCCCCTGTTATTGTTAACGAGTATAAGACATGTCCGCTTCATTCTATTCCATTCTTAAAATTTTCAAGTGGTTTATCAGACAGTAATTTTTAAAATTGTATCAAATCGTTTTTAAGGAGGGGAAACGGGGGACGAAAATAAGGGGAAAGGAGGGCGACATAGACGATGGAGAGGGACTACCCCTGTATTTTATTTTGATGTGAACATCATCAAAATTCTCCGATTGATCCTCATCAACATTGCAGGGCAATGGACGTTTTAAAATTGCAGAGAACAGACAACTCACGAGCTAGCACCAACACTCACAATGCGATTTTCTTACGTTATCGGCAGGCAAGCGAGATGAAAGACAAGATTTGTTTTTAAAGTGGACAGCCTTCAAGAGGTGTAGCTGATACTCGTCCTTAAGTAAAGAAACCCATAAGTGAAGCGCTCAAGACTGAACCAGAGATCCGAGCCAAACATCTTATCAGGCCAAGCGTTTGCTTCTGTCTTGACAGTAACGTGTTTGCAAGGAAGTAAAGAACATTAAACATTTAAAGTGAACTTTCTGGACACTTGACAATAGTTGGCTACTGGAACACACCACAGCCCCACGCCTCTTGCAATAAATAATTTTTATCTTTACGTACAGAAGAGATACTGCCTTCCTTTAAAATAGTTTGTTTGAATCTTGCAGGTTTCCTTGCTTTTCCTCACGTACTCAGACGATTCTATTTCCCTGAACAAATCAGTTCTCTAGACGTTCTTTGCAACCGATACCCCGTCTCCTTTTAGCATTAACAATACTTCTAAAAGTTGTCTTCTCGGTACGGGCAAACTGGGAAAAAAAATTGTTGATGCAGCGTTTCGGTGTAACCAGAAGCTACATCTGTAGAACCGAAGACTGTCTTTTAACAAAATATTCCTCTTTCAGATACAGGCCACAAGTACGAGTACGATATAAAACACGGAAGGACATATATGGGTGGAACCAAACGACAGCTGAACCCAGTGAAACCCCTCCCCCTGCCCCCACCACGAGAAGATAACGGCTGACCCTGGAGACCTCGTGCAGCGGTTACCGAGACAGATGGTGTAGATGTACACTGATTTTCGACACCAGCTGCTATTGCATGCAGGCTCTCCTCATGACCAAGGATACGAAGCCGTTGGAATGTTTGTGATAACTTTGCTAGTCCGTTGTTTGCTGGCCGTACAACGCCAGGCACAGTGTGTCTGTGAGTGTGGTTTGTGATAAACAGTTGGGTAAACTGCCAAAGGATCCAGTGTTTAGCTGTGCAGTCTTATCTTTGCAGCAGGTGACATGATGACGTCGTCCCATTAACAACTGTTTGAGAAAAAACTCGTTCCTGGTTGGAGAAGACAAGTCGATAAGGAACTGATAGTTTTTGAAGTGTGTATATCTGCGATAACAGCTCAAACAGATCAGCGAGACAGACAAGACAAGAGAGGGACGGACAGACGGATCGATCAGGATTTTCGGCGCGCTGTGTGCAGTTTAAGAAATCTCATGGTACTCGTACTGACAAAAGACTATCTATATTATTACGGGTTTACGGGTGGTTGGACTCTGCATATATTCAGTAGCAATCCGTGGTGCATGTCGGGAAGAAGCCCCTGTGGCGCCCTTGCATATTTTCGTAAGCAGAGGCCAAAGATCTCATTATCTATGATACGTGCTTCGATAATATCTTATATTTTTAGTTTTTATAACAAAGGATAAAGGTTAAGGGTTAAAGAGAAGTTTATAGTATCTGAAGAATGAGTAACGACAAACCTGTAAAATCTCCAACGAATCTGAACCTCACCGGTCGAAAGGGAGGCAACCGCTGTCTAAAGTCTCACGCGACTGAAACAACCAGCTCCTGTTGGTGTGGCAAAACATACATAGTTGCCCGTTATGCATATCATCCCTACAGCTTCAGCTCATCATCGGCCCTTTTTCATACGACAGCGATGTGTGTTTTTTTTTTCGTCATTAAGCTGTCAGGCTGGCACGACTGGGGTCTCGTGTTTCAAAGCATGTCGTCATGCCGAATCCTGCTTTCGTCACTTCCCATGATCCCCTTACCGCCATGTACACCCCTCCCTGCGCTCTTCGCGGTTGGTTCTTTCTCTCACCGTACGACTCTACGTCCTACCCCCTCCCGGTTCTCCATATGATAACTACATTGCTGTGATGATTGTGGCGGTGATGGTGGTGGTGCTGACGCTGGTGGCGGTGGTGGCAGCAGCTGGCACGGTAGAAGCTTTTATGTTGGCGGTAGTGTCGTTGTGATACTGGTGGGAAGGTGGTGGGGTTAAAAAATATTGTGGTTTTTTTTTTGGGGGGGTGGTATTGGGCATGACTCAATCTTTCCTTTTCATAAGTGCTAACGGCTTTATAACGGTCTTGATGGCAGACATAACGTCAGAAAGTCCTCAGACGTGGTTTTACAGGCTGCTAGAACACTTTCATTGATTGCCTGGAGTGATTTGCACGAAGAGTTGGCTACTGTACTTACCCTGCGTTGAGAGGTGATGGATGTAGTCGTTGCCAAGCCAGAACTCTCCCTCCAAGCTGCCAAACCCTTTCTTGTACTCCTGCCAGTTTCGGAAGAAATCCACAGACCCGTCCTTTCGTTTCTGAATCACAGTCCAACCTGAAATAAACGCAAAAAAACTTTTCTAGACTCCCACAGAATTTTGGACAAGACATAACACATTTGTCATTGTACGGGTTTTAAAATTTTATTTTAATGCAGTCAGCCAGCTGATATCGTCGGGTAACCGGACCCCTAGCTTGTGCCTCTAATATAAAGCTTTTGATTCTATCCAGAAAATACGCAAATAGACTTTATGCTGGAAACTCTAGCTGAAATATTTTTAAAATCGACGAGCTAAAAGAAAAGAAGAACGAGAAAAGGCCAAAGAAGAAAGAAGAAAACACACACTGCGTACACATGCACTCACCGACCGACAACGAACAGAACTGACAGCATCATTACAGTTACCCGAGTTGTTGAAGGTCTTGCACAAGACCTTGAAAGGGCGAGTAATTCCGTCAGGCTTGATCATGATATAGTAGTCTCCCTGGAATTGCATTCCGCCTTGCCGGACCACATCGTCACAACCTGCAAGACAGACAACACGTATTATTTAATTATAATATGCACATTGTGCGTTTTGCCTACAAAATTATGATCTGTTTTTCAAACAAAGTGAGTGATAAAGCTTATTTAACATAATATAAAAACAATTTACCTAATTATTCTGAATTATTTCTATAGACCCGGCTGCAGCTGCCGATGACAAAGACTTTTGTTCGTTCATCTATGCGTGGGTGGGAGGGGGAGGTATAATAACTGTGAAAATAAATAACATTACTGAATAGAAATAGTACACAACAAGTGATACATAATATATGCATCAGATAGAAAGAGAGAGGTATATTGTGGATTGCCTATTGTTGGTATGTGATTACAACATTTGTAGTGAATCTTTCTTAGAGTAGCTGTTTTAGACTTGTCTTCAGCCTACATCTCATGTGCGTGTTGATCTCAAAGACGTCTACAGTTGTGACTGGTTCGGGAGACATGCGATCGTCCTCACTCGAAAAAGCACAGATATAGTTCTGAAAAATAACCCTGTCTGGCGTCAGACCATACAACAGTCCACCCGTAGAGAGCCGTAACAAAACAGAAACACGCTCCTGCTGACAAGCGTAGACTTTGAGACGCCCCAGTCCTGAATCCCCCAACACCTTAGCTGTCACCAGCAACACGCGCTAACCCGCTGAGGCGCGCGAACGCTGTCACGGATCGTCAACCTCATCAAAACGCCTGACCCGAGGAAGACCTCTTTATAACCCAAGCGCCCCTGACGCAACAGGAAACTGTGGAAAGGAGTTAACTGTTTCCATTGTCAGGATGTTCGCATGCGCTTCTTCAGTCGTTGATGTAATTGTATCCATGTTGTCCAGAAACAAGTATTTAGCTCTTGTTTCAGCATCCAGCCACGTTCGTCTCTCTGGTGCCACGAACAAAAAAGAGTTACAGCCCCTACTGTGAACCTGTCTGACACCAAGGTCTTTGGAGGTCGTAAGTTTGTTACAAACATACCAGTCCTTTCGGTCAAAGGGAGCTAAATACACGAGTTCGAATTGAACCCGAAACGAGATCGTTTCACTTGCGTTGTAGCCAGCGGTAAGCTTGTCACGCAATGACGTCTATGGAGCGGAAGGGAGAAGCAGGTATTCATTTCACAGAACAGGGACTTCCAGGAGACAGGAAGTCGCGAGGGGTGTGCCACGTTCTTTTGAAGCATGCCAGTGTCTCAATTCTATGTTTTTAGAGACTTGCAAAAGCTACAGCCTGAATGCAACAATGTAAAAACAATAACATTATGCATGACAAAGCCAATAAATGGGGAAGGTGAAAATCGCGATGTGCATACTGTACTTCAACTAGCCATACACGGCCCGGCTAAATCGAGTGACAAAAGTGACTTAAAGAGTAGAGAGGCGTTCTGCAGAAAACATAAAGGGTAGTCCACCTGTCTCAGCAAACATAAAGGGTAGTCCACCTGTCTCAGCAAACATAAAGGGTAGTCTACCTGTCTGCAGCAAACATGAAGGATAGTCCACCTGTCTGCAGCAAACATAAAGGGTAGTCCACCTGTCTGCAGCAAACATAAAGGATAGTACACCTGTCTGCAGCAAACATAAAGGGTAGTCCAACACGAAGGGTAGTCCACCTGTCTACAGCCAACATGAAGGATAGTCCACCTGTCTGTGGTCAGCCATCGAGTGTCGAAGGTTGCGGGTTCGAGTCCAGGATTTTATCCTGGAGTTAAACATTGTGCTGACTCCATGGCCACCTCCCGAACATTAACCTGCCTCCAATCACTGGCCATCTTACTGAAGCTGTCTTGTCATTCTTTCAGTGTATAGCTTAGCAAAAGGACCATCTTTACCCATTGTGAGAAATCACCGCAAGATGTAAGCACTGTCTCTATAAATTAACCAAATATCCCGCAGCAAACGTATCAGCGAAGCTCGCGAAAAACAGAGTTCGATCTGCTCTGGATGCATACGTTTTCGCAAGCTCTTCAGTCAGAAACTCAAGGGTGGGGACGAGGGAAGAGGGAACACACTCTTGATTGAACGACGGGTGGAACGTTTGTTGCAAACGACAGGAACAGTACTCTGCCACTGTTTTCATTAATGTGACTTTGTCGAACCACGTGAGATTAGCAACAACATAAAAGTATACCACTTTTTGTACTCGGGGTACTTGACTGTCACATGTCACCCCTAGGTTAGTCTATTCCCCCTTCCCTCTCTTGACACCTGGTAGGTGGACACTACGTCATTAGTCAGAGTAGCTGCTCTGCGCCAGCCTAGGCTGACCAGAACTGGTTTAAGCGAGAATAAGGTGGTTCCCATGAACTCTGGGCGCGAGGGCAAACGCTAATTAAGCAGGGGAAAGCTTGAGTGAGAGGAGGACCACAAGACAAGCGGACACGAGTAGACCCACGGACCTCTGCCCCTCGCCATCTTAGCCAGGACGTCGAAAGAGCAAAAGCCTCTAGTACTCACGCTAAATACCCTGGGTGTATTTTGCCGACAAGTCAACGAGACAGACCAGTAAGTGACTACTAGTTGTGCCTTCTAGGTTAGGGCTGCTCTTGCCATATCTATCTTAGAGTCTGGGACTCGGGTGGATTAAGATAGGTGGTTATGTCCTGCCGGAGACAGGAGACGTCAAAGGTTAGTGGCCGGGCAAACACCAAGATGAGCTAAAGTGAAGTTTCGGGTCGTTGAACAGCTTCAGATCTGTGTATCGCGGTAAAGCAGTTGTTTCAGTAGGGACAAGAGTAGATGCTCTGTTGTCAGTCGCTTTAATTATTGAATCGGTATCTATAGCGGGATCATAGGCCGTGTGGCAGTGTGATTTCCCCTTTGCTGTAGTTGATTATCTCGATTGTCTGATTCCTCGTGGTATGACGTAATCAGGCAAGGTCTTACCCTAGATACGAGCACGGTGATTCTCTGTAAATAATCTGTAGATATATTTGATGTTGTCGATTCAGTTAGTGTATGAAATATATGTTGAATAACGGTTCGCTGCAGTTGTGTCTTTTACGAGGGTGGGGGGTCTTGAGCAAGAAGTGTTTTGCCTGTGTGAGACTGAGCGAACGTGTCAGAGTATGAGAATCTTTTCCCTCGGTAGATTTCTCTAGTTATTCACATTATTTCATAGCGTCGTCACCCTTTGGTGTAGAAACCATTGACCCGAGGCAGTAAAGGTTTTGGTGACAATTGCTGAATTAATTTTATATTTACGAGATCACCATAAAAGTTTGTTCTGTAATTCTGGAGAGGTCGAGTCCATTAAGTTAAGGTGCGGCCCGTCGTGACATTGACGACACAGCCGCATTAGTAATGTACGGACTTATAGATTTACACATGAGACGGGGGTAAATATCGACAAGCATAACAAACACCAACAAGTGTTTGCAGTGAGGAGCTTAATTACTGTTCCTTGAGAAAGACAGGGAAACAGGGAAGCAACACCTGTGTGAGGACTTCTTGTTTAGCGTTAACTCATTGCGCATCATTATCGCAGAGGGCCGCGGCTAACGGAAACGCGATTTAATTTTAAGCAGCATCGCCTCCCATATGTGAGATCGTTGCCAATAGCTGTCAAAACTGAGTGGCTGAGAGGTCCCTGTATCTACGGGGCGGGGGATAAACTTGTTTGAAAGCCTTGCCGACCCCCTCTGGGAGCAGAGATGCCTAGCTCCAGGCCCTGGTGTTTGTCCATGCAGGTTAGAGAAATGGATGTAAATGATAATGAGACAACACTAGCATGGCGTGGTTGCTGCCGTAAGTCACGCCAGGAAGTTTAAATCAAGACTTACTGGCCTGCCTGGATATCACTTTGGGGAACAAAATGCCAGCAGCGTTTACCCGCCCTCGTGACTGTTCGGAATGAAAATATGCCGAAAAAGAAAGCATTAGCATGTTTTTCCTTTGCTTCCCCCCGCCCTTGTCTCCATGGGGGAGGGGAAGATTGGGAAGTTGATCACAGATTGTTTTAAGCGTAGTTGTGAGAAAACTGTGATGAGTTTTAACGCGTCCACGCTATCTTGACATCGCAAGACTTGGCACGAGCGATGGACAATAAAGCAACGACCCTCGGGCAGCTGTGAAACTCCCCCATCTGCCACTGGGCTTTTTTTATATCTAATCTGTGAAATTCAAACATTTGGCAAATCGTATTCGTCAAGCTGATGTGGTCCTAAGTGTCACAGGTTGTCGCGTGTCTGCGGTTGCGGATTGGTGCATGCTAAAAAAAGAAGACAAAGATAGCGCGGGAGGTGGGCGTACCCTGGGCAGACAGCCTCCACACGGGTAAAGGTGACGGTGTTAATGTGACTGCCGCTGCTCAAGGTGTCTCGTTTGCAAAAACATGCCGCCGCACATGTCAGTGGTGAGAATGCTCCCTATAAATAGACAGCCCCGCCTGAACTGTGTGGAGCGCACGCTCACACATACACGTCTGCGCCCGCGTACGCGTGAAAGAGACAGCAAGGAAGCTTAGGCCGAATGATTATTTGCGATTTGGAGTTACTGTTATTTTGTAAATCGGCGAAACAGAAACTACATTTTAAAAAAAAACCGTCAGCTTGTGTGGCATGAGCGTTCGTTTATAACAGAACATTTTGACAAATATTGCCCCGGGTCGGGTGGGGGAACGCCTTAAATCGAGAATTTGTCGAATAGTTCTGTCTGAAGCAATCATCATTCGCATACTAGCTTCATGTGATTGTTAAGAAGACTTTGACGAACATTTGATGACGTGTGCTAAGTTCAGAAATCATTTTCAACTAGCGTTTCTAGGGTTTCATAAGACGAGATTTTCATAGCCTGTACTTGCTCGTAAGAAATGTCCCGCGAAAGAAACTTTCTACCCTCCCTCTCCCCGAACAACCTTCACCTGATTCCTCCGTCATAATAAAACTGTTGTTGCTGACTTGATATTAAACTAAAACCAACCAACCAACCAACCAACCAACCAACCAACCAACCAACCAACCAATCTTCTTTTATACGATTTAGCAGAACAGTGTGTAAACCCCGCAATACCAATCGTAGTCAAAAACCAGTATTTAGCAAATGGTCTACGGTCCATTTGAACTCATCCAACCTGCCCTTCCCCCTTTCTGCTTAAATGGCATCGCGATCTACCATCGGGACTGTCCCCTGGGACGATGCATTTCAGGAATCAGGGAGGAGCGGTGTTTGACTGCTGTGCGCAGTTCTGTCAGTCAAGTGTATTACAGCGAGAAAGCAAAGGTCAAACATTCATATGCATACCTCTCGTCCGGGGGGTGTCTAGCAGCCTGCAAGGATGGACACGATGTTCAGGTAAAAGTATGTCTTTTACATTCTAGGACGGACCACCCAGCTCCCGACACACACACACACTTTTAATGGAAAACAGTCACAAAAGATGTCAGGTCACTTAAGGGTATATAGCTTAACAAAACTACAAAACGTTCTCTGACCTAGTACAGGTCAGAGCGCTGCTAGACAGACTTATAGTGAAAACAGGTTTTCCGAACGGGAGAATGGAATTTGCACAAGCGCATTGGCAAGCTTCCTAAAAGTTCTAAGAGTTGGAGTTATTTACAAACAATACTGGATAATTTCCTTAGCAACCAGTTGGCGCCAACGTAATTCCTTGGCACTGTTGGCAAATACTCATATATTTGAACAATATTGTCGCAAAGCTGCCCCGGAGTGAATTTTGTCGAGCCTTGTCTGTCACGAAGCTCGGCCTTAACGCAGCTGAAGATCATCAGAGAGCTCTAAGACGCTCCGAGTTCGACAAAGACTGACATCACATATACTCAGACCTGCGTTGTCTCCTAACAGATAATCTAACAAGTCACCACGTGCTTGTTAGTATGTGTCTACTGTGGTAAAATGCACTTCAATCGGCACGCTTCCACGTTTAAAGCAATCTCCTATGAAGATATGATCTATGAAAGATATTAATAAGACTTCCCATGAAGTGAAATTTCCCTTTTATACTGTCAGTTATTGAAATGCTGCATCCTGATACCGACAACACCCCCCCCCCCCCCC
>SMGT01011175.1:284172-328789 GCA_004794575.1 Lanistes nyassanus
AGAGAGTCGAAAGTAAGGAAGAAGAAGATCTGCCACGTTCCTTACTTTCGACTCTCTCTTTGCTACGTGTATGGGTACGATAGGCTCCCTTGATTGCATACGTCAGCATACGGTTGTGTCTAGCGCTGCCAGTACTTTGTTGGGGTTGTCGTTTGACGACAGACGTAGCTCTTTGGCCCTATTCTTGATAGTGCATGTCTGTGTGCATCCACTGAAGCCATGGTTGTTACACTGGACTGACGTCACGAGCAGTCCCTCGTATGTGACTGGGAGATCTGATTGCTTTGTCTGCACCCGGTGCAAATGCCGATGTATGACCCATTTCTCGCATTCATTGTTCATTCTCGTTTGGGAACGTGATCTCTTGTAGTAAACCTGACAAAGCAGCTCAAAATAAGTTTAGTCTCTTTTAATCCTTTAACGCGAACAAAAAGAAACAAGTGACTGGCGCTTGGAATAAAACATTCTCTTGCACTGTTCATGTGCCGTCTACGTTTATTCAGTTGAGTATCTTGTTCTAATTTTTATCTGTTTGTATTTGTCCTGATGAAGGGATACTGCTCGGAACGTTGACGTTGTTTTTGTTAATTTTAACTTGGTTAGGTTCCTTCCTTTAACGTGTAGGGTCTACACAAAAGGCTGTTCGCCTTTTGGTAATCTATTTGGTCCAAACACCGCGTGTGTACGTACACTTCGCAATTATAACAATGTTTTATTTAAGGGTTATTTAAAATACAACGAAAGACTGTGAGGATTGTGACGCTCCATTTGAAAGGGGGAGGGGGGTCAGTGGGGCATTGGCCGGGGGAGAGGAGTGAGACCTGACGATACTCCCGTCTCGCAACAGTGGTCGGCTCCAGCTTCTGATTTTAAAACTTCCGGTTTCAGAATTTGAGTGCTTCGTTAATCAGTGTCACGGTTTGTGCGTTTAGGGTAGGGATAAGGCGGGGTGGGGGGAGAGACAGTGCTTGAGAAGTTGAAAACGCGTGACAGACTGGTTTGAGAGAGAAGCAATTATTACCTGCTTCTTATTCATTCACTGAATAGCGCAACAGAGACAGAAAGAAGGGTTCAGACAGATGGGCTGCCTGCTTCCAACAGGTGGAAACAGGTTCGCTTGAACTGTTAGCATTATCTCAACCAAGATTCCACAAACGGTGAGTTACCAAAAATAGTCCCTTGCACTTGGTGCTGCGCTTTGATCTGCTTCGCTTTCATCTCAGCTAAAAGGACGAAAAGCTACAAAACTGAAATGTGAGTTGCACTCGAACACCAAATTATCCCTCTTTCTCCTTTGTCGTCCCGCCACTACCACCACTTATTTGCCATTGAAAGTAGCAAAATCATTGATCGAGTCAACAAACATTCATTAATCGTCCGAGAGATTTACAGTGGCTGGAGACGAAATTTAATCACATATATCGATACAAATGAATGCAAATCATTAATAAACTGCCCATGGTCTTAAACAACTCAGGATCGTACCCTGTCTGTAACCACTGCAATCGTCTACAGAACCAGTGGAGACGACTCAAATCGGACCTGTCGGGATACACAAAGTCTAAGTAGGCAACACGTCCTGGCCCTTTTAAAGGTTACACAGTGGTGTTTGCTCAAGAATAGACTAATACAGCATGTTCCACATGTAAACGTGTCGTGTATATATATATATTCTGCCAATACATGGGATCTCTCTTCTGTCGCGAACCAGTCCGGCACGTTTCGATGTAGACTGGCTACCCATGACCGTCGCACTCCAGTGTCAGCCAGGCCGTGTGCACAAAGCGCGCCTTCGGGCTTTGATATTCAGATCGAGCGATTCGCAAACAGAAAAAAAAAATGTTTGCACTGGACGCTCGAGCGCCCTCTGAGATTGATTTGTGAACGCTGATTTTATTTTTCTCCCCCACACCCACCCCCACCCCCACCCCCAGTTCCTTTTCCCCACCTATCCCAGGAAACGTCAAAAGTAAGTAGAACTAGAACGATAAACTATGTGGCGTGAGAAGTGGTAAGAGTGGTTCTCGTCATTTGACTAGGGTCTTCATTTGCTGCTGTTAATTTAGTGTCCTCGTTGGAATTTTTTTAAATTCACAATATTGCTATTACAGCCTGTGCTGTATCACAAATGCGTTCGCATCCACGCTCGGCTTGTTTGCACTTTTCTGCACAGAAAACGGATTCGAACTTTCTGATGCCCGGTGACTGGACACGACTGGCTCACATTGAAAATACTGTCCTCCAGCGGACAACGTCACCGCACACTGAAACTAGAGGATCACACGGTAACTGCACGGCAATTGAGGAGACGTATAAAGGCCGTGTCATCTAGACAATGTTGTGCACAAACGAGAGGCTGAGAGACAGCAAGAAGAAGATAAAGGCGATGGAAGGTGGGAAGAGCCAAAACAAAAAAGTCCTAACCAATTATTTCAACGGCGGTGGCCTAAAATAACTACTTCTATTTTGAATTCGGTCTCTTGAACACCATTAAGCAAAGAGGTGGGGAGGAAGAAAGTCAGGGTTTTTCTTTAACATATTCTCATATTTTAGTCACAGAACTTCTCTTTGTGATGAAAGCACAACTCCCACCATTTGAATCTCTAAGACACGAACATCTCCGATCTTGGTGCCAGCGAGATTAAAGAAACCTACGACTCGTGTCACTGGAGGAATGCCACACACCCGCCCACTTCTTCCTGTTTACAAGAAACTAAAAATAAAACCTTGGCAACGAGTCTATGGTCTGCGAACGACACTAAGAAAATGACTTTCTCAAATGTTTCCTGACTGACGGATAGAAGGATGAAATGAGAGAGATATGGGGAAGGCGGGAGTGATGACAAAAGGGGCTTGTCTGGCTTGCTGACTGAGTGGCAGACTGATCGATTGTTTGAGAAACATGGATGGAAACCACCTATAATAAATCTCTCGGTACAACTTTGTGCGCCAAGGCACGCAACCCTTACCTAATTCGCGTTCTGAAAGCGTCCGATTTGCCGATCGTTGAGATAGTGCAGTTCCGTTATGTCACCAGCAGACATCTCTCAGGCGAAGTGAAAAAGACTGCTTGTTCTTCTCCATCGCCAGTTCGCTTTCTCCTGAAAATTCATCGCTGTCAGTATCTACTAATTAGACGATGAAGCAATTAAAAATAATCGGAAATTCTTTCACGAAAGTGTTCCGCATGTTAGAGACAGTAGAGTAGATATTTCAAGGGGAGGGGGGCGAAGGGGGAAGGGCGAGATGCACTGCTTGATCGCGCCCCCCAGTTGTTTAATGTGGCGGTACCAACCTACTCCGGCGAAAAATCGCTTTGGCACAAGTCTGCCATCAGCCTCGATTCGGTCGCTCAACTCTTGGTACGTGGATTGATCGCCAGAGAGATGGGAGATAACAGTTTCTCCTTCCCTCCCCTCTTGTCGTCAACCCTATTTCTTTCTTTCCTTTTTTTCTATTTCCCTCTTTCAGCGAATATATTACACGACCGTCTCGATAAAATTGCAGGGTCCAGCTGTATTTTATCTTCTACCGAGAATTATACGTCCGGTCCATTGGAAAAAATCGAGTTTTATACGGGCGAGAACCGTGTGCACGACTGTATCTGACTTCACTACCATGCCTTACCTGCGATCTTAGCACCAGTAAAATCTCTCTCCTTGAACGCTTGCGTGCATGACAAACTTCTTCAGTGCCTTGCACATTTTTTTGACATGATATTCAGACAGCAAGCAAGAGGTGCACAATAAGATTTTAGATCCATGGTGGAAAGAAAGGGGAAATAGTGTGAGAATGGCATAAACTTGTCTAGGCTGTCTGGCTTATGCTGCAAAGCAAGTGTGGCAAGAGTGCTCTTGTCAAAACATCTTGAGGGCCTGAGTAGTCGATATGGCAGTTGTTTCTGGACTCTTCCGCTGTCAAGAAACGAAAATAAAGATGTAAGCGGCGCATATAACAGAAAAAGAAATCAAAGCACTTGGGATTTCTGCGAGAGATTAACTGCAGGTGAAGACACAGGTATTGTAATAATGCCTACTTTGAGACCAAGTCACTCGGCTGTCGACTGTTTAAAAGCCGTTTATACCCGGCTGCCTTTTCTTAAGTGAAGGGCCGTAGTTACCGGTGCACGATCTTATTTAGTGGTAGCTGCTCGCACGTGCAAAACAGTGGCGCAAGAGAGAACCAGGTGTGTGGAGCGTTCCTTGTTTAAAAAACAACAACAAGAAAAGCAACAGCACTGCGCAGAAAGACCCGTCTATATGTGCGCTATGAAGAATTGTGGGTGTACATGTATATGGCCAGTCACAATAATTAGAGAAAATGGCGACAATGAACGATACAAAGAGATGCTGAACATTTCTGTAGCAACAATTTCTGCGCGTTAAACCTTCGGTTGGGGTGGGGGTAGGGGAAGAGAAGAGAAATTAAAACAGCAGTAGAGCAGGTGAAATAAATGCTCAAAGCGTCTCGTTAGCAAAAGCTAACGAAGCTTATTCTTCAGTTCTTGTCATGCCAATTAGGTGACTATACTCTCACGATAAATAAATAAAACCTTGCATTTCCAGCACCTACGCCTGTAGCATACTTGAAAGTTCGACCTGGTTAAAGGCCAACAGCGACAACTTGTCTAAACAAGATAAGCCATACGCATACTTCTGTTTTCCGTGTCAGTGGTCTTGTTACTATAAAACTTTACCACGCACAGCGTGCCCGCGTCCGACACAAAAATCAGAAACAAAAGCTACAACATTATACGTTTTCCTTCCAGTACAGACTGCGACAACAAACACGGCCTACCCCAGGTGACCTGTTTCTTTTCTGCGATAGCAGCTACCACACGAAAAAAGCTCCTACAATAATACTTTTAGAGATTTTTTTAAAAGGGCGGAAGGAGGGGAATTCGGGGGGGGGGCGCAAAGATACGAAGACATCATGATATCTTGACAGGGTTTATATTATAGCTGATATCTGAACGGTGTGTACAACTAGTAGCCTCCATCTGTTAAAAAAGCAATACATTCATAATATTCAAGAAAGCCGGCGAATGGAGTGCGGAAAGGCGCTTTGGGCTCCCCTCACACTGGATTCGTTTCACAACCAATAGACATGGCTAGAAAATCGTTTACTGAAACAATATATATACTACAGTTCTGTCAGTTTTATCAGATGCTTCACACGCTGTAACTAGTGATGCTACACAAATCCTGCGCAACTTTCGGGCGACTTTCGTTTTTATGTATCAGCAGCATCACTGTACCCTACTCTTTCCATTCCTCCTCTTCGGACGTAAAAGCTCAAGCCCTCTCCTTTCCCTTCTCTCCCCGCGCCCCGTCCTCGTGTTTAGGCGCACCATCTCTGCTTTGCTTTAGTCTCTCCAGGTACGGGGTCTCCCGCACGCTCGTGCGCAACTACACGTGCCATCAGCCTCCACTGCTTGCCTTCAAAGAGGCAGGGCCAGGTGTCCCTGTTTATATACACAGGAATCTATTTTGTAATCTAAGTAAGAGGCAGTGACAACGGAGTAGAAAAAATCGTCTAGTCGCGTGTGCTCCTCCCTGTTTCAGCCTCATTTCATCAGTGCGTGCGCGCGTGCGTGAAGGTGGGGTGTCGGGACAGAAGAGAATATAGGAAGAGAGGACAGAAAGCGAGGGGAAAGAAAAGGCGAGACCAACACATAGAAGGGGGAGGGAGAAGGGAGGGATGCGGGAGGAAAAGATGGATAATGCAGGCAGAGGAAAAGAAAGGATCCGACCGAGACGAAGATGAGGAAATAGAGACAGAAGTTAAGGGAAAAGAGATAAGGGGAAGACGATGACTCCGGAAGAAAAGAAAAGGAGTGGTAGGATGTTAGGTGAGACTGGCTTGAAGTCTACACCAGTTGGCTAGACAAACAAACGGAACAGTTCGGAGAAAGTGTGTGACTGCGTCGCTTGGAAAAGAAGCCAGTACCATCACTGTTATATCAGGGTTTCACCCGCCTGCTCACGTGTCGCAGACGTAATCACAACGACGTCAGGGCCTTCCCCCCTCACACCCATCGTTCGTTCATTCGCTCGCTCGCTCGTTCGTGCATGCGTTCGTTCATTTGCCCGAATCCAGCCTGCTCTTCCTAAAGTTTCACACAGATCGCCATACACACGACGAATAGGAAAAAGACGGGGGGTGGAGGAGGTGGGGGTGGTGAGAAGGTGTGTATGTGTGTGTGTTTGCGCACGCGAGTGCACGTGAATGCGTGTGTGTTGAGGAAGTATTTGTATGATAGAGAGAAAGAGAGAAGAGAAAGAAGAGAGAAGAAAGGGTAAGAGTGAGGGAAGAGGGAGAGGAAGACAAAGAGAAGCTTCAAGACTTAGAAAGTCTCATCCACTCCGAATACCATAAGGATCCCACACTGTGTATCTGTACAATAAATTAATCAAGACGAACAGTAACCAGACCGACTGAACAGAAATATAAACGTGAATTTCATAGCGCTGGACTATCTCCTGAGTCTGCTCTTCTATTCACGCAGCGACAGCTGACACCTTCAAGACGATAAAACGTTCAATTACACAAACCTAATGACACCGGTGGTCTCCCCTGCCTCTTCGTGACAAGAAGGGGCGCTACAAAACGTCCCAGCGAGGCCATAAAAAATCCATTTGACTATATTGGCACTAGCAAAATCAACAGCACAATATATAGAAATATAGCCGTCTAGAAACATTTAATGCGTCGCTAGTGGATTAACCTCAAGATCACTGCAAACCCAGCAACAGGAGACTACCCTACAAAATATCGAGTGCTAGCCTACTGCTAACGGTAACCACAGCGCGTGGTGGATAAGAGGTAGGATTTTCGTGTTCTACCTTAGCAATAAATCCATCTCGGAGCTCGAGCTGTGAGCTCAGTTGATACGCTGTTATTAAGACTAGCGAAGACATTAAAGTCAAACGCCAGGCAGAAAACAGAGCTGGCTCAGACATGAATAAGTCATCGGGCACTTTAAAACAACCAGACTTGTCTCTCAACGCGATTAACTCAGTAAGGTGAGGGTGCTGAAGACTATTTTGAAACCACACTGTGCAAACACTATGCGCACGACGTATGCGCAGAAAAGTACTGATCAAACCATCACCAGGAGGAAAGCCGGAGGGGCCTGGTTCTCCAGAACGGATTGCCTGGAAGAGGCAATGAAAGCACTCCATGAGGAAGGCTTCCTGCTTTTAGAAAGATCGACCGCTGTGCTGAGGCCTGACCTATTATCGCGTCACCTTTTTTCTTTCTTTCTTTCCTCGGTGGGTTTCGTTCCTTTTTTTCTAATTTTTTTTTACAGAAACTCCCTTTGTCGACAGGTTTAGACTACTCTCACCTGTGGCCTGTCAAAGAAGCTAATGTACTTCCTTCGACATGGCTGGCATCTGTAGGTAGGCGGTATGGAATTGTTCTCTCTCCATCTTAAATGCTTATATTATGTCGACTTCCTTACATTGCCCCCAATACCATCTTCAATTGAAAAACAAAAACGAAAACTAACAACAAAGAAGCAAGTCTAGCGAACACATTTTTATCCCTATAGGTATGCAGCATAAAAGTTAAACTCCAGACTAAGAATTGGTGCTCCTCTGTCCGTCTGTCTGTCTTCGTCTTGAAAGAGCTCCATTAGTTGTAGGATGACAAGAATGAAAAAGCTAGCTAGCCGTACAGCCCAAGACAAGCAGGTATTTTGACACGTTGACAGCTCGAGCCAGGAGCTGCGCGCGTTGTGCTGGCCGCCCTATATGCCCTCGGACTGCCGACAGCTGCACCATGCCACGGCTCGCGGCACCACTAAAACGTGGCAGTCACTCAAGCTGCCGACAGCTTCCAGACAGGATACAAATTTTTAAGACAGCGAGCATCGCCAGTGGATGGCGCCACAGGCCTTACACCCGACTGTAGATCGCTACCTAACTTCACTTGCGTCCTCGCCTCTGTAAGCCTTTACAGCATGAATCTTAACAGTTGCCAACACCTTCACTGGAATGCACGGGAAACGCTGTGTTCACTAACACTGCAGGCAGATCCAAGCGCCAATGCAGGGTCCAAAACTAACGACAGCTGCAACAAAGAATTTCGATCCTGACAAGAGTTTTCACTCGCATGGCTTAAGTATATCGGCAGTAAGAGGCATAGGGTGAGTGAATGGGTCTCATTTCTTCGATGTGCAGTCATAAATATTCTTTGCTAACCTTATCAAGTTTCCCGCTCGATTCCAACCGAAGGTGCGGCAAATGAAATAAAACCATAGTGCCCTTTCAATGCCAGCTTGTCGCAGGGTTCCATCTCATTCCTATCCTGCTTCTTTTTAATTCGGTATTTTCTTTCCCTATCCTTTTTTCCTGAACAAATTGCAGCCGAAAGTGAACTTCCGGAACACTGCAATACAGGGGTTACCAAATGCACGCGATTCTCGGAACAATGCTGTGATTGTTCAACAGGAGGAGGAAGAGGACGGGTGGGGATCCGAGGAGAAGTAAAACATAACGACGAGAACAATTGGGAAAATTGGACCTGTTTTCTTTGGGATAACAGCGACATGGCTGAACGCTGCAGCTATTTCAGCGCCAAACCGCGAAACGCGGAAAGTCTTTAAAAGTATTCAGGGGGCTAATCACAAAACAGGTGCGTGGATACACGAGTGAGTGCGTTTGTGTGCATTCAAAAATGGGTTGGTACATACGTGCGTGCTTGCGGGCGCGCATGTGCATGCATGCGCGTGTAATATCCAGCACTGATACGTGTGTCTACGTTTCAATAATCCTCAATGTGAAGTAATTCTCGCTTTACAAGCCGCTGCTTTGGTATACGAGAACCAAAACGGTGGGTTGTACGTGCGTGACCACTCACTGATTGGAGGATGGCATTCTCTCTCTCTGGAATACAGGAGGCTATGAAACTGCTTATATGTTACAGACATTGAACGATTTTGTTGTCTTGGGCTTAGATCAGGGATATCTGAGTGGATATTTAAACATAACCACACGGTGCATAAAGCAACCAGGATATTTTCTGCTTCTCGGCCCAAATGACTTAATACACTGTACTGACAGCATCTTGCTCTCGTTGTTTAGGACACTTGTTTACTGGATGTACATCAAGGACAAGATCACTTGCAACTTTCAGCGATTTATCTTCTCCCTCCATCTCCCTCCCTTCCTCTCCCATTCTATCAGCGTAAAACAACCTTATTTTAGGTCAAGGCGAGTGTGGATTGTGGACAGAAATAATGGAGATCCCGATAAATGAATACGGTTCTCAACTATCTTAACATTTCCTAGACTCATTAGCATCCATCTCCCTCCTACACCCCACCTTTGCAGTGATAGTCATGGCAGAATGTCCACACAGGGAACTTCCGGTTTCTTTCCGCACACAGCTGGCTGCTATTGATGTTTTTCTTGGTCTGTACATTACCTGCAGGTGACGTAATGTTGAATCACACCGCTTTTGGCAGACACTGACTGTGGGCGGAGCAGGCGCTGTATCAGACCGAGGTCTGGCGGTGCAAAAAGCATCGTTTTCGCAGGTAAGAACGAAAGAATGCTCATGTAAAAAGATTCTGTAACGACGACGTGGTTATCATAAGGAAAAGGATGTTGTCATGTCAGTCCCTGGTACGAATGTATTACACGTCTACCTTCTGGTATGAAATCCATAACAAAGCCCTCAGACCATCTCATTATGTCAAAAAGGTTCCTGAAGGTTTTTCTGAACCACGTGAATGTTTATCCTAGTTCGCCAAACTTATAATGTATTAAACATGGCAAAGTTCGGCGAAGTAGAACGCAGATTAAAAGCGGCCCTTTGTGTGATCAGGGTGGGACATAAATGATCTAATACTGACGCTGGTTGTAGAGAGCCACAACAGAACGATATCTTATAGACCAAATGATAAGTGACAAGAACTGACCTACGTTTCCAGACAAACGCAAAGCACTGTTTATTTGACCGACCAGCACAGAACTGCTACAGATTGCTGGCGCTAATTTTGTTAAACCTATGCATAGCTGTTGTTACCTAACAGCACTACTTTGTTTGAAACTCTGTTACTGCTTAGAGAGCTTCTTCGAGATGTATCAGATACCATAGGGCTGTTTTACTTTCATGTCACTGTTATTATATTCTTGCTTATAACATTGCAAGTCATATTAGAAACCTATTATGCGGTCGGAAACAATATGAGTGGCTTGCATTAGTTTTCTGTTCATGGGTAAGGGTACACGAAAAATACACAGGGGGAACGGGACTTACGGCCACCCTTGTGACTGGAAGAGCAGATGCGAACGCTTATGCAAGCCAGCCTAGGACCGGTGGGTTGCATGATGGTTCGTATTGGCACTTTCGGGCATAACAGCGGTAGTAAGCCTCTTTCCCCCTCTGTAATTTACGTGCGTCTTTACGTGCGAAGAGGAGATACCAAAGCCCACATGACACGGCCCAGGTACAAAATCCTAGTATCAATTTAAGACATAAGTAAGGCAGCTAATGGTAGATTTCTTTTCAGTCTTCATGACTGGACACTCCCTACAAGCCGTCGTATCTCGTGCGCTTGCACTAAACGTCCGAGCCTGCGCTAGGCGGCTAGAGGTTGATTCGCCCCAAATCCCCACCAGTAATCATCACGAGTAGTATATTGAATACTCGGTTAGTAAAATATCCACCTTTCATCCTTCTGGCAACAAACACGGCTTACTGAGTGCGCGACACCTTCATTCTGTTTCAGACCAACT
This sequence comes from Lanistes nyassanus, assembly GCA_004794575.1. NCBI lineage: Eukaryota > Metazoa > Mollusca > Gastropoda > Architaenioglossa > Ampullariidae > Lanistes > Lanistes nyassanus. The sequence goes on from SMGT01011175.1 coordinate 294,921, forward strand.
TGATCTTTGTCAAACAACTTCCTCTCAGCTCGACAGCAAACGTGTGAACAGTGGTAAACTGTGGTCCCTTACTGCGAGCCACTTAAATGTTGAATGTATGCGATCGTATCCACGTAACTTTGAAAAAATGTGGCTAAAGACGTACTGATCCGTACCGACGCGGCATGTTAAATCGACGAGAACGCCAGCAAAAGAACTACACTAATCAGTCGCAGTCGCTGCCAGCAGCAACTCTGAAAGTGCCTTTGTCATAAAGTGGCAATCCTCACCACCCCCCCCCCCCCGCCTCCCTCCCGCTGCCTTCCTGACGCAAAAAGAAAATGTTTTAGGTCCTGTCAACCTTCGGCTACGTGTGTCTGTGTGGCTTTACACAGATCATGATCAGTGCACTTAGAGGGACATTAGACCTGAAAGTCTAAAACAGAAATGAAATTTAGCTTCGTCGACATAAGTAACTAATGGGGGCTTTCTTTTGCAGACGCGGACAAGTGTTACAATCTCGCTGAACAGACCTGCTGAGGGTAGATTATTTCTCTGAATCGAAATCAATCGAAATTAGACGACTGTTTTATACACACGTTCAGATTACACATCTGGGTCCCTGCTTTCATACAGCTTTGTCGTCCAGTGTGGAACCGGCTTTATCAAGCGCCACGAAAGTGACCCCCTTCCCCGGCCATGCCAGAGACAAGATGGAAACACTGCGGAGAAGGAGGATCTGCAGGTGCAGGTGAAGTCAGTGACGTGAGGGACAACCTGGGGACGTGCGCTTAAGCTCGTCGCTTTCTTTCATATGATCACGTACCCTGTATCCCAGAAGTCACGTGGGTCAAGTTAGACTAGGTTTTGCATTCCTTTCATCTGTGCGGCGACCAGTTTCAAAATCACGTTGCCTCCACACATAAATTAACCGGGGTCAGCAGACTCTCTCTCTCTCTGTTGTATCATTCGCATGATAGGAAACACTGGGACCTTTAAGTGGTCTTAATTGTCAGCAGTATGTGTTTGCTGTCTTTCATATGTATAATGTTCTGTATTTATCACTCCTTGTCGTGGGGCTAATAAACTGTGAGAATAAACAGATTGCGTGTCTCTCTCTTTCTCTATGCGCGCGGGCGGGCGTGCGCGTGTGTGTGTGCGCGCGCGCGTAAGGTTTGATTGGGGTGGGAGGTGATAGGCTACGCATGTGGGTGTACCAGGAGCTTGAGCTTCTTATACAGGAACCTCTTTAACGCCAAGAAACGTTGGGTAATATTTTTCTAGTCGTTTATCTATCTTCATCTGCACAGCAGAAGCCGTTTGCATGGCAGCCGGCGAGGTGTGTGGAGATTTGCTCGGCCAATACGCAACATTTGGTCTGTGGCAGCATGAACTCGGTGAAGTTTCAAGGTACGAGATCGAACGGCAGTACAGCCTCCCGCCCGCGCCCTTGACCTGTCCGACCTATGTCCACATCTAAGATGATATCCACTGTTAAAAAAACTGCGACTCTACACATCTTATTCTTAGACTGCCCTTTGAGGCGATTTGAGACACATTTTTTTCTGTGAGCAAGTCCAGCATGCGTACTCACAGTTCTTCTCTAGTCACAACATTATTAAATTTAACAGAATTCGAACTCGTATGCACCTGATAAGAGTAGTAAACTAGACGATTCTTTGGCACGTCCAAGGTAGTAACCCGGATAAGAGTAGTAAACATTTATCAATAATGTCTGTATGTATTTCTGCTTCTTTAGCTCTATTGCGAACGCAAATAATTGACATTTTGCAGACGAATTCACCCACGTCTAGTTGTCTCCCCATGTTCACAAACTGAAAAGATGGTTACACTGCTTGTGTGTGTGAAATGGTGTTGAATGGACGGATGAGGTGAGAGAATGTCACGCATCCTTATCTCTTCTTCCAACATACTGAGGAAGTTGAACGACCCGAGGAAGGTGACGACGGCAAGGAAAAAGATGACGAAAAGATAAGAAAAGTCCTTGTGCTGACGCATAGGCCTGCATGCTTTTCGCCTACACCGACTGTCCGGTCCTTCAAAGTGTCCTGAAACGTCAGTCTACAAACATGGCCACTGAGCAAGTCTATGAAATCTTTAATTCCTACAGTCACCTCTCCACGTCCCCATCAAACACAGCACGCACGCACGCACCACTCACCAGACCCATGCAGGTATAATGATCTGCGATGCTTTGTCACCCACCATGTTATTGCCCTCGATGTTCTGTCGTTGTGATTCACACAGGACAATCAGTCAAACGCTGGCTGGTTGCCGAGTGACCCGGAACTGTTTTGTCGACTGGTGAATGAGAGTTCATGTGGAGATGCTCGCTCGTGACGTGCAGTCGACGGAAGAAAGATGACTGCCAAAACAGCTGTCAGGCGACTGAATTCAGAGAATGTTCTGGATTCGGCAAAGAGAACCAGCTGGACACAACAGCATGCAAACGGAAATCTCGGCGACGGTTGAGAAAAGTGAACTTGACCAGGCATGCGCACTAGTGTGATCCGTGCCCCATCCTTCTTTCCACCCTGTTTTGTCAGGAAGATGTATTTATTCCAGCCGTCTGCTCGCCTAGCTAGGCGAAAAAGAGCAACACCGGAAGGAGGGTAGCGAGCAACGCTAGGTCATGACGTTAGCGATGTTAGAAAGAGTTGCATGTTGCAGCAGGGGACCTGCCAGCATTCCTACCCTCTAATGTACACGGAAAAAAAGCCAGCTACCTATCTGCGCCTCCCCACCCCTATTTTCGCTATGCCAATACGGTTTGTTCCCATAGCCTCCTCGTCGAGAACCGTGAGGAAAAGCCCCATACTGAGATCCCAAAGATCCCCAAGACTCCCAAAGACTGACGTCTGCCAGACCGAGGAGAAGTTTGCGGAACTTCTTCCTGTTTCCTGTACAACTCCTTCAGTTCGAGGTTGGAGACGGCTCGGCCCTGATAAGAGTAGTAAACATTTATCAATACTGTCTGTAGCAGCCGAGAACCACTGCACTACTCGCACTCCCCTCTGTGCCGCAAGTGTCAGTCTACGACGTGCACACCATGAGGTCACGAGTCTGGGGGGTTGGGATGGGTGGTGTGTGCGTGTGGGGGGAGGTGACTTGTTGCACTCTCTCCTGCCCCTGACTTCTAGTTTGCTGACGATCACGATCACTCTTCTCTGACACGGTCGGGGCGCGTTGCTCCAGCGCGTATAGACCCGCTGCCCAATATGATGGCGCCATCGACCATGTTAAAGTGGAGAGGGGAGGAAAGCGCCTCTCACAAACTGTACAATCCGTGGAGACCGTTTATAAAGTATTAGAGCGAGACATGCATAAAGTCAAATCAAGATCTGAACTGACAGTCAAGCGAAGCATGGAGAAAATAAACCAACGAGTGGAACAGCCTGGCATAAGATTCGCATTTAATATCGTCCTATCGTGGCTTCCTGCTTCTGTGCAAACCCGCTGGATTTCGCCAATGTTTTGATGAGGTGAGGTAGTAGAGAAAATCGCTCGATTGAAGTTACAGAAGATCTAATACAGCAGCAGACCAGAGTGCTTGGCAGTTACGACTCGGCATCAGAATCTGTGATGCAGCTCGCTGAGTTTTTTTCTACTATTGTTAATGGCAACAATGACAGTTGCTACCGCCACTTTTCAAGCCCCTCATACCAATACACGCGCGCGCGCTCACACACACACAGAGGTCCGCAAAGGCACTCTCATTCGCTCTTTCCCTCCCCTTCCCCTTCCCCCACACACAGAACTGATAATATCTGCATCCCCAAACGATTTTGCTACCCCGAAAATAACCCCGCACGTTTACGCCGGAACATGAAGCTGGCCCACCTGGCCACTAAACAGGAACTTAGCGTGCAAGCCGTTGCAGGCAGGAGGCTACAGCGGAAATAGGCTTGGCGCCCAACGTGAGTGATTGATAACGAGGGTATGGGGGGAAGCTAATATCTGCCAGAGTAAATACGCGCGATAGCACATGATCTTATAAAAAGAACTTTAAGCTTTTCGGCGATATCCTTTAGACACCTACTACCCCGCTCTCTCCCTTTCCTGTATCATCCCTGTCTCTCTCGCTCGATCTTTCTGTGTTTGAGCGCGTGTGCTTGCGCGTCTCTGTGGAGACTACGTGCATATCTCCACGTCCGTACCGAACTCCTTGTCCCCCGAAGTGCGAGTGGACTGTCTCCCCTTTGTTGTCCGCCCGCCTGTCTGCCTGTTTGGCTGGCCGTGCCAAAGACACTAATCCCCACAAAATGCCTATTAAACAGCACTAACAAGCGACACTAAGCCCGGGCAGATTACTGATCGACACTGACTTCCATACGCCAGCACGTGCCGATGACGCCTTCCTTACAGGTAATCTCCATTGATTCCTGCAGCGCCGCTTATCGCCAACACACGTACGCATCCAGCCAGCGATAGTCTCGAAGACGGAGTCTCCAGAGGGGTGAACCATTTAGTCAGACAACCACGTCTTTTTGTCCTTTCTTCTTCCTCCTCTTCTTCTTGAGCTAATCACGCTGAATTCCCCGGTTTGTTCTAAGTGTAGCCTGGTATCACACAGTCATCTTTCGGCCCGCCGTTCCTGGCCCGACGTCGAGATAACTTGAGCATCCGAGCAGGTCACAGGTCAAAAGTATCAGTCGAATAGGGAAACTACTGACTTGATATAAGCTGTGCTGAATGGGATAGAATGAAAAATTGGATGGTCTGAAAATCAGGGACCCTCCCCTCCTGCTGCTGAACTGCGGGTACGTCTAGCCCTTGCATAGCTGCTATATAAATCCTTGCTGTATCTTCACTGCTGCAGTAGACCCCATGTTGCACCTGCGTAACTGCATTAAAGTCAGTGCTGCACCTACATTGCCTGCATTTAATCCCATGCTCTGCGACCAGACGCACGTGCACTGCTGCATAGCTGCATTACAAGTCCATGCTTCTTCTGCTCTGCTGGAGTACAGGTCCGTCCACGCTAAATTTGCACTGCTTTTGCTGCAATACATTATGCAGATTAGGTCAGAAGAAAGGGTATGGGGCGGTTGAAAGGCCAAACCGATACAAAGCTTGTCTCTTGTGGGCCACAACTCCTCCTGCATCAAGCAGTTTTCAAATGTCGAACTGACCAGTGAACAATTTTTCTCGATTCGTACAGCGATTCATCTTCCAAAACCACTTTGATTTTGTGCCAGAATTTCAACGGCCAGACCAATCTCCAGGCATTAATGACAAGGGAGCAAACCAGCCTGCGAGATGCAGGCGTCAGATGAAAACTGACACGTACAAAAGAATTGCTTCCTCTCACTAAAGACCCGGATTTCTGCCTGGCGAGGTTTGAACCCGAGAGAGTTCAAGGAAGATGGGCGCAATCAACTCCAGCATTGACAGTGAATAATTTGGAAACCCGCTGGAAGACTGTAACTGCAGCAGGAAAGAATATTACATACCGAGAGGCGAAGCACTGACGGGAGGGGGTGGAGAAAGAATTAGAAATTTCGCTTGAAATCTCTTTGAAGAAAGGAAGATGAAAAAAAATGTGAAAGAGACTTGAATGATTTCTGAAATCGCCCCGATTGCTGCTGTGTTTAGGGCAAGCTCGAGCAACCCGATGTTCTTTTGTAGCAGAGATAGTCGGCAGGGGGTGGGGGGTGGGGGGTGGGGGTACTTGTGAGGCTACGCGAGTTTGAGAGACAATAAAAGAGACAGCGAGAGCGTCCAATATTTTACATGTTTTAGCTTGCATTGCGTATGTGTTTTAGCAATCATTGTGCGTTGTGTGCCTCTGCATGCATGCGTGGTTCATGCGTGCAAATGACCACTGGGTCTGTGTTTTAGCGTGAAGGGTGTCTGGGCGTTCTAATGGGCATTATGCATTCTAAATATTGTTAACACTACATGTAAAAAGTGTTAAACCAGGTGCACAATATGTGGTGTGTGTAAATAGTATGTAAGATGTGTGCTCCATGAGTTCTAAGTGTTCTTAGCGTGCCCCTACTTGACTGAACACTTGCTGCTGGCACATATTTGGAACGTTATCAGAACACCATTTAAACACTTTTCACAACACAGACAAGAACACTTTTAAAACTAGTTTAGCACCAACACATCAAAAGTGTTCTAACTTGAATACTTCTTGGGTACAGTGTCTGTGCGTTCTAATTCGCTATGTCTCTGTTCTAATGTGAATTGAATCCGTCTTACTTTTAGCGAGCAGCGTGAATGAGCGTTCTAATGTTTCTGGGTGGTCTAATGTGCAATGGATCTGCGTGTTTTAGAGCAGCGTTTTCCAACAGAAGAACTACCAGTCATTCCGAACTAACCTAGTTTTTTATCACTGACTCTGGTGAGACCACGTGAGACCCTATCCCAGTCGATAATGCAGGACAAACTGATTAACACAATCGCACGCACAGAGCGGCAGTAAACTTTCTCTTTATATTAGGCTAGATTAACGTGACTGGGAAAACGTTCCGCGCTAATAAATAAATGTAGCAATCACAAGATCTCCCTTGCAGCGAGTGTTAGTATTTCAAGCACGACATACCAGAACACTAAACACTGAAACAATTTCAAGGCGAGCATTACATTCCCCACCCTTGAGCTGAACGTCGAACATCGCCTGGTGGACAGTAGCTGCTTATTAATAGCGTCATCCGTTGTTGGTGAGGTTTGTAATCACGGGATCCATTTTGACAGAAGTATAAACTTGTCAGTCGCAGCAGACGTGGGTAGGTTAGATCGCTTTCCCCATAAATCACCGCCTATCTGGCCTTCCACTGCCGGACAGGGTCTCCCACGCAAAGAATCTGATAGACAGGTTTTCGGTTGCGTCCTGGCGAGGGCCGTGTGCTTTATCTCCGCCAGGCTTGACCCATCGTAGACGACCTCTGACCTGGGCAGATTGCGGGAAACTGGCGGCGCTCTTCAGTCGCGGAGTCAAAGAAAACAGCGCCAGAAGCACGGCTGGTGGTGGCGTGCCTTGTACCACATAAGCACGAACCTGTAGTCTGAATCAAAATGCTCGCAGTTGGAGCTTTGCGCTACCTCCAGGCCCGAAAACTCCAGCGTTGCCCTCTCCTCAAGGTCTCGGCCCGCCGTGAACACGGTTTCCCCGAGTAACCACTCCTCCCGTTTCGCGAGGAAGGCGAGCGAAGCTAGGTCATGACACCAGACCGTGTATTTCTCTGGAGTATATAAACTGATGATCAATTGCCTGCCACCAAACCCTGAAAACGCCACTTTACCAAAAAAATCTAACGATACGCATGAGAAAAGCATGTATCCCCTATGCGTAAAACATCAGTGCATTTTTGTTTTTCGTAACATTAGCTTCTATTATTTATTTTTTTTTTTTTTACTTTTACGACTCCTCCTACGCAGAAACCAGTCTACCCAGATTTTGCAAAGAGATATAAAATGGCAACGAAAAGTATGGGCGCTGTCATTTAAGGCCTTAACACGGGGAAAAATTTAGCTACGAACAGTCACTATGCCAGGGATGTAGAAGTTTCAAACTAAAAATTCGCGTCTTGCTAAAGTTTCAACTAAACTAGATTCTCACTACAAAGTACAGTGGAACCTCTCCAGTAAGACCTTGAAAATCACGAAAAATGTGGTTGTATGTGGCATAGGGGTTAATTAGGAAATGACATTTGATTCAATAGTAAATATGCTGCTATGCTCTTGTAGTTATTGGGTAGACAAACACTAACACCAACGCCTGCAGCAGCTGACAAAAGTTCGATCGCCCGACGGGCCTGTAAGTTATGATTTTTAACGACCCGGCAAGTCTCCTATCAGTTTAGGTCACCGGTATTTCCCCATTCCTGCACTTTACAAAGTCAAATGTTTTACACTGAATGGTCACTGCCATTCATGTTCAGCCGTTGTCTCGCTGCGAATGGCGCAAGTGTGCGAAGTCTTTAAATCAGACATACCTGACGCAGCTGATGTAAGAGTGCGGTGGGCTTTAACCGTTGCAATGAAAGTTAAAGGTTGGTACTGGTGTTAAAGTTACGATTCCCATATAAAACACAAGACTAACGAGGCGGACAGGAGCCAAAGTAATCTAATGAATATAAGTAGCTATTTCGAAAACAAATAAAACCTGTAGGTATAAAAGAATTTAACTTAGTGGGGTCGGTTTTCTTCAATGAGATGGCAATTCAAATCTTCATCATGTTAAGATTATTATGCTACAGAGGAAACACTTTTAAATCGCCGTAAAGCTGACTTAATGGCAGAAACCTGACGGAGAAACCTGGTGAGATTACTGTGGCAGTAAAAGAAATGCTTTTAGCGGCGCCGTAAAGCAAATGGGGGAGGGGGAAGGGTCTGTTACCTACAACGTGCTTACGTCCGTCTAAACACTCAAATGATGAAGGTATTTACTTGATGTGCATGTGTTCCCTTCTTTGCTTTCTTTCACTCTGAATACAAGCACCCAAAAATATATTGTGATTAAAAAGAAACAGAGGTCTCGCGCTTGTACGTGCGACCTACACAGCATCGACTATTCACGTCACGACGATGACGTCAGACTACGCTGTCATCTGGAACAGCATCCCTCCAATCAGCACGCGGGTCGGTTTCTGAGCTGAGCCCTCAGCGTGGGCTCCGCCATATCCCACGTTCCATACTGACAACTCCGGAATACTCGGGGGGCTGTGTTTACACAAACAGACCAGAATAGTCTCCCGTTGAGAAACGAAAGCAACCCCCTGCTCCGTGGGCCATCAGTGGAAGGCAAAGGGTGAGGAAGACCGCTCTGTTAGGGTTTCGGATGATAGTCTTGGGTTTGGGTGTGGGAGTGTGGTCTGGCGATAACACAGGGGATGGGGGGAAAGAAAAATAAAATCAGGGCAACCGCCTTGTGTAGGTCTGTGGTATCGCCAGAAACTGCGCGCTCCAGCTCGGCCAGATCTCGTTTCGTTTTCACGAGCGTTTCGAGAGCTTTTTCCCGTTCTTGGGACCTCTCAAATATCAGCCAGAAACATCAGTTTGTTCATGCTCGATTTCAGATGCTGCAAGACCTCTTTTTATTTTTGCGAAGAGACGGACAAAAGGCAAAGGCGTCGAAGCCTGACAGATAAAAAAAAGAAGAAAAAGGCTACCAGAATCCACTACTTCAGATGTCTGGAGCCAATATTAAGTAAGCTGTTTGCTAGACATCCAGTGGAAGCATGCACGTTTTGTCCTGCGACCTCTCTCAGTGAAGAAGACTGTTACATTTCACTAACAAGAACGCTCGTTCCACTGAAAACTGTTAATAAATACACGCACTCTTTTGACACAAGAGTTCTGTATTGTATGATCGTCCCTTTTCATAAATCAATGTCATGTACATGACATCTTAGGAGAAAAATGGAAAACGGATAAGAAAATAAAGCAAAGACTTTTTCGCGTTTTCTTTCTTACACTTTCCATTCTATTAAACAGCTACCACTCTCGTCGCTCTTTGTGCTGGATGGGGTCAGAATCACAGATATGTAAGTGGATGTTCTGACCGAGGATGTGGGTTCGATAGGGACGGGGTTGGAAAGGTGAGACAGTATGTGTTTGCAAGGGTATTGTCATGTGTACATAAATGTGTGCAAGTGTGTGTTTGTGTGCGTGTGTCCGTGTATACTTGTGTAAACTTGCGTGATAGATATGGTAGAGGTAAATATGAGCGTTAAATTATTGATGGTCTGCATGTAATGACTATGAAAATAAAATAAAATAAGGTACTCACTTCTTGGGAAGTGCTCTTGCGTAGGACTTTCCACTCCAGTGCCAGAAGTGGGCATGGCTATGCCTGCTGGAATCATGCCCCTCACCTTCTCCACATAGCGGGTTAGGTTGGCCACGGCTTTGTCCAGCTTCTTGAAGGACGAGTTGAGCGCCACCACGTGGCCGTTGGTGTAGTTGAACTCGTGACGCACAGTGTCCAGGTTGCCGACCACAAAGGCCAGAGCCTCTTTGGTCTCCATCACGTCGGCGTTCAGCTTCAGCAGCATGTGGTCGATGTTCTGGATCTTGTGCGACAACGTGGCGGCAGCTTCGTTGGCGGCGGCGGAGGCAGAAGACGCGTCGTCGCGAGTCATCAAGCTGTCGTCCTTCCGGTTCAGGCGCAGCAGGTACTTGTTCTCGAACTCCGCCAGCCGCTCCTCCACCATGGATGACACCTCCTTCGTGAAACGCTTGCTGCACTTACATCGCTTCGATCGACGTTTTCGCGTCACTGCCGCCGCTTCTGTCGCGTTACTGTCGCCGCCATCGTTGCCCTTGGCGACGACGGACAGCGCTGGCCTCTCTATTTCTGTGGTGGGTACGTTCTTTTCGCTGGAGGCCACCAGCAGGAAGAAGACAAGAGACAGCAAGACAAATGGAAGAAGTCTCGGCATGGCGTCAGAACTACCCATATTTTCGCTGTGCACAAATGCCTGCTGAACACAACCGCAGATGTATGTTGTTAAAATACTGGTCTTCTTCAAATTTTACGCACACGCGCAGTAACTGCTCAAAGGGTTGATATCCTCTTCGATACGTAAACAATTCTCTACCTAGGCACTTGCACTGTTAACTTCGAGTCAGGAAAAGAAAATAAAGCAAAATAAACAGACTTACTACAAACTGTAGGTACTGTTTCTGTAAAACGCTTTCTCTCTTAACGCTTGATGCAGATTTCTCACAACCTTCTCTTTGGCAAGCTCAGAAAATGTGGAAAGCAAGATGCGATCAGAACGTCACTTCACGTTTGTGAAGAATTCCACGTAATTATCTCTCGGGAGGTAAATAGCTATTACACGGAACTGTCGCACGCGGTTTGCTCTCCGCTGTTTTGGTATCAAAGCCCAGGCTTCCAGAAGCACCGGGTGTACTGCACAACACACTTCGTACCCTCCTTTACATGCACACGTGTTCCGAGTCGAGAACACTTTCCCCCCACCCTCCGTAGTCCTGGCAAAGTACCGACTACTAGTGCACGGACCTCTCGCCAGATGAACCGATAAAACTGCAGGCCTATACCGTCAGCCAGCCAGAGCCAGCTCGTTACATAACTCTAGTCAGTCGATGAGGCAAAAGGAGGAATATTGCACTGCAGTCAACACCACGCGGACGCTGTAGCGACGGGCAAAATCCTCTAAAGATCTGAAAAACTTAGTCCTTTTGTCGAGAACGGGAAGCTGGAGACAAATCAGTACCGATCTCACCAACGTACTTTTCTCAGAAAAACTTTCGAACGGCTCATCGCCTGCACTTCCAGAAACTTCACCCTGACACTTGCACGTCGGCCATGATTGACTGCGGACAACTGCAGAGTGAGTCAGTCTCAGCTCACCATCGTGCCGAGCCGTCTGTTAAGTATGAAAATAAACTAGAGTAGGACCTAGTTCAGGCTGGGGGGTCCGTCCTCCTTTCTCTGTAGTAACGCCGTGTTCTCGAGCCTGATGAAAGTACTCCAAAGGTGCTGCAGCTCCTGCTTCTCCACCAATCTCCTGGATGACGTGTAGTTAAAACGATCAACTTCCGTTTACCACGTGCAAATTTACAGTGCACAGAGAATCTGTCATAAAAGAGAGAATAAAACAATCAGCTGAAAAATTTGAGTATGGTTTGCGGGGGCGCGTGCGCCCACACACACACACACATAGCTCCTATAAATAAAACACCAAAACAAACAACGACTGATCCAAGATTTAGTTTTTCACCCACGTGCAAACTCCAAGAAACATTTTCAGTACTTTTAATAGCCTCCTGGTGTACAGATTCCAGCTGCAAAATAATTAGCTGTTTGGGGATCCAACTAATTAGCGTTAAATGTTTTGGCATTCTTACGCCTGGAAGTTTACAAAACAGCAGCTAGTGCAGGTGGTCTGTAAATTAAATCTGCAGACAGAATTAGATAAGTAGGCTAGAAGCAAGGCCCAAACAAGCCAGACAGACATATACACACGAAAATAGAAATAAGCAAATGCCTAAGCACATAGTAAAAATCAGAAAGAACAGAACATGCGAACGTAGTCCTCACACAGACACGCAGGCAAACACATGTGCAGAGAAAGAGACAGCGAGGAGCCACAAAGGGGCGGGTGGGGAGAGATCCTGCTAGCCTAGTAGCAGTAAGTCGAAAGTAAACTCGGCACCGATTATTTGTTTGCCTCTTTTTTTAAATCTGAGTTGTTCTGGGCAGGTTAGAAAAGATGAGCTGAGAGTCACGTGACAGCTGATACTAATTGTTGAACCACAACAGTGGTGAGGAACTATCCCAAAATTCTACAGCCCAAATGTACACTAATTTCGTCAAAACTGGGTTGCGACTTCTAGTTTCACTACAGTGTCAGTGAGGATCGAGTTGTGTGAAAGAACCCCCAACCGTTTGGGTCTTTATTGCTGAGTCAGGTCTTTCCAGTTTCACTCGATGAAATCTTTGTCCTAAACTGTTGATTCTTCACAGTAGTGGGTTAGTTCAGTTTCACTGGATGAAACTGTTCCAAAGTTTGGGGTTTTATAGCTGGTTCTTTGCCAGTTTCACCGGATGAAATCTTTGTCCTAGACTGCTTAATTATTGCTTTGCCATTTTCACACTCGAGACTGGCTTTACTAGGCTTAGAAACCTCTGCAAGCCTAATGACAACCTTACAGTTATTCTGCAAGCACTCCGACCTACTGTCAGTCACGTGGTTCTAATATTTCCTCTAACCAATAAACATGTCCTTTTGATCTCGTTTTAACCCATCCTGCCCAGCCCCGTTCCCTCTCGCCGAAGGCCAATTTAATTAATTTTAGAGGTATTTCTTAAAAGTAAACTTCCCACACTAAGTGTGCCCGTTCTTTTAGTGTTAACGAAGTTGCACTCGTTCCTACGACTTGAATTCTACTATTGGATTACAGTAGATGCTATTGTCTTGGCAAGTCATGCTAATTACGTTTACAGCTGAAAGCTCATAGAATTTTCTAAACAATGCACTCCACGCTGATTTCATGTAAGTGGTAACAATGTACATAAATTACTAGGAGCAAAAATCTTTTGTGAATAAGCAACGCGCGCCATACAAAATGCATGGGGGTGGGGGTGTGTGCAATTCGCTAGTTTTCAAACTTTGTCAGTTGTCCATATTTAGCATCAATGGCTTTCTGGGTGGACAGACGAAACAAACTACCCAGCGCACTTCCGCCAATGACAGACGCCCAGACATGCACTGGAAATAGTCAGTTCGGCGACTTTCTTCACGCCGGTAGTGGACTCGTTTATTTGCGGAATTTGTTTTTATTCGACAACAGCGCCAGGACAGCGCGTGGGGAACAGGCCTGGAGAGGAAGACTCGCTTCGGCGCAGAGCTAAAGAGGGCTCACAGAAACAGCGCTTTGTGGGGATTCCGATAAGCTAACACAAGTCCGAAAAGTAGCCACGCCTGGGTTTTTTTTTTCCAGAAAGGGAAACACCGTTAGTGTTCACAGTTAAGAATGTCGGTTGTCGGCGAGCAAGCACAGGGGTGAGGGGAGGGGGGGGGTAGAAGCCCCAATCAATATCAACATCACAACGCGGAAACTGGCGCAGAACAAACGACATGTGCACGAACAGGCAAATATCTCCCCTCCGCATACCCCAGCCCGCCCCTGTTGCTGAAAAGTCTTTCTGGACTGCAGTTGGAGGCTCGTGTCGTACTCCTAGCCTGGGATGTACGAGTGTCCTATCCACGAAACTCCCGCGTCAAACACACAGAAATGAGAATGAACAGGTCTTGCAATCGTTTCTTTAGGAACATGCAACTAACCTATGCTGTGTAGAGGCAGGTTAAATGGGAAAGGGATCGAGTAATTTTTTTTTTTTGCCTTAGATTGACGAAACAGCATACCATCACTACCTCGATCTTAATGTTTCACAGCACTCAAATTGCATGAACCTGATGCAATCCAGCAACAGGTTGTAACAACCATTACCTCCCCTCATCTCACCCTCCCCCAAGCGCCCCCCCTCCACTCCCTTTGCTCCTTGGCAGGACCAGCTGGCAGCCATAAGCAGCGCCACTCAGGAAGCGACATTCATCCGTCTGTAACTCGTTTTCGTTGTTCACTCTCTGCTGTAAGTGGTTGCATAAGTGATTTTTAAATCTAAATATATTACTGAATGTGAGACGCAGCACAGGCTTAGACATTTTCTTTCCTTTTCCACCGTGTGTTTCTCTTTCCCACCTTTCTTTTTTGTTTTCCTGCACACTCCTCTTTCGTTTGTTCTATTTGTTTTCGTTGGTAATAATTTTAGTAATCATAGACTAGACTATTTTCTTGGAACAAATGTATTGCTTGATTAGTTAAAGGCGGAAAGTGAAAACTTCCGTTTTAATAGGTCAAAAAATGTTATTATCTATTTTATTACAAACGAGGAACTAAAAATTGGCAGCTTCTTTCTTCAACCAATGAGTTTCGGCAGAGATGGTGGAGGGGGGTCGGGGGTACAATTTTAACCTATATCAGGTTGCGTTACTACATTCTGCATGCCAAACTATACCTATATACTATGCAAATCGCTTCTCGTGAAATATTTGCTGCCTTGACGTAAAACACCGAACAAACAGATCCTTATATGCATCTCTTATGAACAACCAAGAAATCTGAATGCGCGCACATAACTAAAAACTAAAATCTTTATTTTAAAGAAAACTAACACTCAGCTATCACAGCCTTCAAAATGACTTAAGAAAATTGTACTTCATCTGTCAGGTAACTTTAGAAAGAGGTTTGTCTTCAATTCAATGTTCGGTCGGAGGATAAAAGATCCCCAAAGTTTGCCGCGTTACTTTCCCTCTTTACGTCGATCTCAGTGCGGGTCAGTGTCAGAGTCGGCACCTTTGTGTTTGCGCACACAGGTGTTTTGTTCAGCGGAACACAGCATAATTCCCCTAGACTATTATATCCGCTTATCTCGGCACACTAAACTCTCAGGTAAATGAAAAATCCAGTCTGCTTGCAATCACTGCACCACACGGTATGAAACCCATTCGATCCCCAGCATCCCCACTGTTCCTCCGCGCAAGTTTCTTCTTTCTTTCTTCCATTTCTCCTTCTTCTTCTCTTCTTCTTTGTCTTGTTCTTAGCAGTAATAGTAAACAGGGTGGGTTTTTAATCAGAATATTAAGGCGGGAAGCTGGCGCAACAGTTAGCGCTTGCCACCAAGACAGTGAAAAAGGTCGGTTGCAGGTTCAGATCCCGCCGCCTGTACACACATTTCTTCTGTGTGTGACACCTACTTAAAGGCCTGCTGTTTGCCGTGATAGTAGTTTAACTGCTTTCTCGGCATAAAATAGCAAGCAAACATATTTTGAAATGTTAATACTTTAAATCTTGTCAAACGCCGCGTTTGCTTTAAAACAATAAAAGACAAAAACATCGGGAAGAACGGAACTAGTTTTGGGAGTCTAATGCAATTTTAGGGCACTTGCCTTCCAATCTAGAGATATTGGATATTAAAACAAGGAGAATGCAAAGCATATGTTCGGGTTAGACGAACTAGGGCGCATATTCTGCCGGTTCAGAACGACCGTGAGTGGTGTCACATAGTAATTACACCCATTAGCAAATGAAGTGCATGTGTTTGGGACTGAGCAGTGTGAATGGAGCGTAAGCCGCCAAATTACAAGTTTCTGCAAAAGGTTATGATTAAGATGAGTGCTTCCGGGAGAGGGGTGTTTGCTATTTTTGGAACAGAACGAGTGGCGACGTTAAAATATAGCTGTGGAACTGAAAGAATCTTTTTTTTTTTGTAGGATTGCATGCGTGCGTCACTGTGCGTGCGTGCGTGCTCGGGTTTGTTTGGATGCTAGTCTATCAACCCCAATTATTACGCCTTACTTTTAATTTTCATTTTTTTTGTCAGCTGCTTTATCAGATATCAACAGCTTGCAATTGTATAAAGTACTGAAAAAAATCCTAAATTTAAAAAGTCTGATGTTTCTTAACAGGGTGTCAACACAGAAAGGAGAGCAGTGATCCTGACATCTCGCTGCCTCGTATACAGACGCAATGGTCTGGCGGGGCACCCCTTTCTGTGTTAACGCCTAATACTTTTCACCTCCTCTCCTATCTCAGTCTCCCCTCCTATCTTGCTTTTAACGCAAGCTCAGCGGTGTGGAGGGACTGAAAAGTTGCCTAAAGCTGTAATGTGTGTATTATTCCAGACGATTGTTATCATGGAGTGTACGCAGCCCCTGTTAGTCCCCTTCCTGACGATAAGTAGCAGATGGCATAGAGTGAGGGGTACTGGTAGTGTGGGAGGGGTAGTAGAGTTGAAAAGGGGAACTAAGGAAGACAAGAGGACAGGTACCAGATAAAAACTTCTGATTAGGACCTTGTAACTTGGAACAAGCGATAACCGATCGCCAGCCAGTCGGCTGCTCGACTGCTCAGTAAACACGGACAAAGACAAAGAGCCAGATTGAATGACAGGGTCCCTCTCACCTTCCGGCAAAAGCACACCGAGTGTATTGTCTGCCGCGACAGTGCACTCTGGGCTTTCGTTTCCACCGGAAAATGCATCCGGAGTCCTATGCCTGGAAAAATTTGGTGTTACATGTTCTGCACGGTGGGTTGGCTAACTGGGCAAACGAGAGGTGCATGTACACGCCTAGACGTAAATTTTTGTGTGGGGGTGGAGGGGTGTGCTTGAAAGCTAGAAATCTGCAGGAATTATAGTGCAATCTATGGTAGTTTCGCTACCCGTTTGTACAGGCAGACAAAAGCACACCAAAAGTAAAAAGCTCTCTAAACTTCGTAAGATGTTTACCCAGGCAGCAATCTCTCCCCTTCTCTCTCGGTGTATTATATATAGATCTTTTATTCAAACACACACACACACAAACACACATGCAGATAAAGAGAGGGAAACATATATAAAGACAGAGAGTAAAGAAAGGGAGTGAGATAGAGCAAGACAACTCATACATCTTACAGAAGTATATATATATAAATGCACACATACAAAGGCATGCGATATTAGTAAGTCGGCCAGTAATTAACACACTGTGATGTGTCAGCTGGGATACATTTCTCGACGTGCTATCAGCAGGATGTAAATATGGCGCTGTTTGTACGCATGCTGTACACATATTTATCCTACTGTCCCTGATTACAAAATGTACCAGCGTTCTTATCAAAAGGGCAAGTAAGGGCCCCTCACGACAAACAAGCAGGCGCTGCGATCAGCCCGGTTTCGATATTTCCAGAATATTCAACCGAAACCCGGTTATCGTGAACATTTTATACACCATCAACAGTTGTTGCGCCTCAGTATGTTTCACTTGGAACTAGTGCAGTGTATTTTATTTTCTAAACGCCGTGTCAACTCTTTTGGAAAGGGTATTGGTGACAAGAGCTGCAGAGAGCAGACAGGATGGCAGAAGGAAGAGAGCGAGGAGAGAGGACGGAATGCAGGAAGCAATGGATGGAAGAGGAGACAAATCTGTGAAGTTATCATTAGCGGCTGATCAAATCTGTCACGTCTGATGTAAAAGGGGTGGGCAGCAGGAAGCTACGCAGTAACCATCGGTTGGCATTGAGGAGCTCTGACGTCGGTACATAGTCGCGCCTGCGACTTAATTCTGTGTGCAGAAACCGTCAGGGCAGGATCTGGGGGTGGGAGAGGGTTTGGGTGCTTATGCCCCCCTCCCCAACCATCAGTAAACCATCAGAATCGTAAAATATTTTAAAACTTAGGATTTATCTTTCATGAGAGCTCCTCGAAATAGTTTCAAAATTTAAAAAGATTTTTTTCGCTGGGGGGTGGGGGGCGATCTCCACTGGCCACTAGACCCAGGGGAAAAAAGGTTCACTCTCCACCCCCACCCACCCCCCACACACTCACAAACGTGCTTGATCCGGCCCTGACCGTAGTCTTACAGCTAATTATTTACAAGCGCATTGCTAAAAGACTGTTACTTCTTCGAACTTTCAAACGCTTCAACTTAATTGGTGAATATTTGAATATTGCATTAAAATTAACTGGCTGTAGTGCTCTGTATTTAGCTGGAACTGAGAAAGTTCTGAGAAGAAAATCTTTTGCGACTAAATTACTTTCAGGCACAGACACTTCACACACTTCTGTACAGAGGTTGCATCTACGTCTGTATCCACACACGTGCTAACGTGCATACGACACACGCAGTAGGCACCTTACATTGGGACCAACGTCAGCAACACTTCTGTCATGTTCGACACGGCACTATAATCACACACCCAGTAACCTTAGGATAGCCGTGACGGTACATCTAATTCACTCCCACCAAACCGGCCGTTCTACAAGGGGCACGCCACTCTTCCTGCACTCCCTCGGCGGCAAGCCCCAAGGTGAAGGGCTGCTCATCAACTCAGCAACTTGAGAACAGCTCGCTCGCCCAGAACAGCTCACAGGAAATCCGCGCGTATACCAACGCAGTGACGTAAAGAAGAAAATGATGACGATGATGATTACGATAAAACAAAATACTTCTACGTTGAACAGTTATGACTTTCAGGTAAAGATATAGGCCCTCGCGTTAGCAACGATTATCGTTGCATGAGTGTATCTAAGTCATTGTTCCTTTTTGCCTTTCAATTTCAGACAGATAGTGAAAAAAAAGTTGAAAAAAGCAGATTCTGCACATGCAAAACCTCGAACCAACCGACTTTATCCAGGAAAACAAAAGGGATATAAACTGTAGGTCGAGTGTAATCTATAGTACCGGACCCCTACTACATGTACTGTTTACTGCTGCTGTTGTCAGAATGTCACCGCCTGCACATTTTGTCAACACGTTCTATACTTCTATAGGCTACTCTGTAACGTCTGAGGTGAATTGTGCCACTATTGGCAATAATAAGGCTCCGTATTCTGATCTATTAATAACAGAAATAGTCTGATGTGTAGTAGTTTACGTGGATGTGGGTACCAGGAACGGACTTGGGAAGGATTACCAGTGCCAAAGTGGATTTGGTTCAGCAGCATCCTTTGAATGCATCGTACAACCGTAGTCCTATTTATATATTGTTCATACACTCATCGATTTATCATAAACGTTAAAATAAACTATTAATTGATCTCCGAAGCTTTTATTTACCCGAAAGGTGGTTGAAGAGTGCACAACTCCGACTCGCGGCGAGCATGATGAAAGTCACAGATCGCTTGTTTCTACTTAGCCAGTCTTTTAGACCCATTCATACACTGAACGACAAGTGTACGCCATATTCAGTGTCAATCCGTTGTTTGGTCAAGGAACAACCACATATCGTTTCCCTGCCAACCATGTATTTTCTGCTACCCAGCTCGAAAAAAGCTGCCAGCCAATCATATTCATCGAACACGAGCATGACTCTTGTTTTGGCCCACGTAACCTCGGAACTCTCAAACCGTCTATTCTCATGGGATGCAGCGGTGGTCCAACAGTTCCAAGGTCCGACTATCACGCGATGCCAGGTCGCACGCCCCAGGTCATGCCCAGCCCACTAAGACAGGCAACGCGAGATCCTGCGGACGGTTTTTCCCTCCGCCAGACACAGCATAAAGCAAACCCGACGGATGCCGCATCATCGGATACGTTAGCCCCCCAGCCCATTCTCCCAACCCCTTCCCCCGAAAGTGACAAGAGCCTTCTCATATCTCCCGTTCTCTCTCTCCCTCATCTTCCAAGTCTCTTCTCTTTCTCCTCCCCCCTCTCTCTCCCCCTCGTAGTCTTTTTCAGTGCGTTGTGCACATGTAAATCTACATGTGCGCGTATGCACGTGCGTAAACGAGCGAGAGTGTTAGGTGGAAAGAGCGATCGAGAGAGAGAGAGAGAAGGATGATTGTATGATTTATTCATTTTGTGTTTACCAAAACTGATCAACTTTTTTGATAAGTCATTTTTTAATCTATCAAACTAAAAGTTCTTCCAAAACTTTCATGTGGGACAGGATAGGAACTTAACAAAATCTCCAAGAAATCTCCCAATCTGTTCCCACTTACCCTGATAGTCGGAAATAAATAAACATGGCGCACTAACCTTTTGCTTAGGCACGTAACCTCCTAATTTCTGTAGAAAATAATCCAGTGCTGGAGGCAGCTGACAAACCGCAGCTCGACAGAAAGTTAACAGCCCACAAAGGCACGAGAAGGGAAACAGAACTGCACAGCCGACTCGCAACAAGTGTCCTATGAGTTTCACAGCAGACGTGCCAGCCCGCCGAGCAGACGACCGCTTGGCAGCGCGGGGCGCGTGCTCTCCAGTACTCAAGGCGAACGCGAACAGCGTGAAACTGGCATGCACGCGGAACCGCCAGAATAGCGCGATAAGCATTGAGGTTTTTAAGAACATCCAGCTCAACTATACCTAGGCATGGGAATTTGTCGAGGAGGCAAGTCGGTGAGGTTTACCCCTTGCTTCCTTCCCGAACGTGTCGTAGGTGGAGATTATGATAAATACACACAAATCGGCTGTTCGTGTTCTCCACAATGTGTTTACTACCTGAAAGCTTGTAACGCACACCAGCTTTTTCAAGGAGTTAGCAGTAAGTTTTCCGTCTAGTCGCTTACGTAGCAACAATACATCGGAACCCACTCTCCAATGAAGAAGGAAAAATCTTGCTGCTACTTAATAGATCTTCCTAGCAGTCCTCATCAAAATTACAACCATGTAATTAATGTTTCCAAAGAAAGAAAGTTGAGTCAAGTACGGAAATAGTGGTGCGCATACTCAAACATGCACCTACTATACATGTACGGACGCACTCAAAGAACACATAATTGTCAGCCAGAGATGATAAAAGTGATGAAAAGGATCATGCTGACGAATAAATGCTGCTATAAATAGCAGCAGGTGCGGCAATACCTGCAGCTTGTAGTGTTCATCCTTGCCACCACCTCAAAAAATGAGTTTATAACATGACAGATATAAATACAAACTGATAAGCACAGGCGCGCGCAGTGACCGTTCACTTTTTGTACCTTCCGCTAGAACTTTACAGCCATTTAACGTGTCTGAATCGCTCTGTGAGTGTTTTGACGGTAGCACCTGATTCCAGCAGAATTTATTGTCTTCTCAACAAAAGATTCCGAAAAGCAGAGCGGGTTTGTTTTCAATAAGACAAATGGGAAAACCCTGAGAATGAGAACCGAAATGTGTTTAGGCAAAATGGAAGTTTGCAGACATCATGGGCAGATGTGACAAGAACGCCACGATAAGAGAGTGCTCTGGTAGATTTATTTGTCGTTTTAGCGGGAACAGATTTTGCTGGGATGATTTTTTCCCCTTTAATTCTACGACGTCGACAGAATCGCTAGTTAACGTAGCTTTACACAGCGGAAAAAAACTGAATTTTTTTAACAGCTCAGATAGCAGTCGACACAAATGAAACAATTTATCAGCGGTTTTTCTGTTAAAGTTGAAATGGAAATACGTTCCGCATTCTTTCATTTTCCTCGGATTTTGAGGTAAACGTTCGTGTATGGCTTTTTTTCATGAAATAATAATGTAGGGACGTCATATAAATGTGATTGTTTTGTTCAGGACGCGAGGTTAATAATCTTTTGAGTTATGTCAAATGGCAATTCTTCTATCAAGTTAAATGCCGCATGGCGTTTGAAAGATTCTAAAAGTTCCATGTTTTTCAAGCAACGTCTCTGTCATATTTTCTACGCCCTTTTGGTGAAAGTATGGTTAACATAATCGAGCAGGGATTAAGTGGGCGGTGTCTCTTGATACAAACATAAAAGCTGCGTATTCTGAGGTTAAAAGACGAGTGTAGAGGAAGTATATAACCCATGGACAGCAGGTATCTGTCCCCCTCTAAGCACCTGACTCCTGACACACATAAACTTGAGTTTGCGCAGTCTGTTCGCCAGGTTTATTTATGTAATACACTTCACACTTCCCCACTTTATTTACGTAATACACCTCCCTACTTTATTTACGTAATACACTTCCCCACTTTATTTACGTAATACACCTCCCTACTTTATTTACGTAATACACCTCCCCACTTTATTTACGTAATACACTTCCCCAGATCACTGGTAAGCTTGAGAAACGGATTATAATCCAGCACAATACAGATCGCCTTTCACCATGAGGTATTTAAAGTATTCGAGTTTTTCCACCTCAAAACACGCCACTCAGTACACGGGAAAGTCTTACCTAACACAGCCGGAACGCAGGGATTTTTTTTTTTACGAATATATATGGGTCCTCATTGTGCGCTCATGACACTTTGATTGGGTGCAGTACTGGTCAGCCGAACGGTCTATATCTGAAGAATAGACAGGTAAACACAAACCTTCCCTACCTTCCGGTATCCTTGCGAGACGCAGGCTCAGAACTGATACTAACTTTTCGCGTTTCCAGCTGACACCTTAATGACTAGCATCTGCTCCACACAACCATGCCTCCTCTCTCTCTCTCTCTCGGCGTAGAACAGGGGCAGCATTTTTTGACACCATTCGACTTGCTGGAGGTAGTTTGCGCACATTATAAGTAAAAAGAAACAACTCTTCAACACTAGAGTGCAGCAGTAATTTTTTTTTCTTGCTTTGCGTGGTTAACTGACCATAAGGTCAGCGGGTCGGAACTTGACAGCACTTGCAGACATGAGGGTAAAAAAAAAATCACTGACACGTCTGAGAGGCTAGTCCTCGGTAGTTATCCTGGTGTAATTGAGGTTGCCAGGGTAACTTCTGAAATTGCGCAAGTCACTGATGCGGCACCATCTGATGACGCAGTTAACATTTAAACGTGCAGTGGCACGCAATGACAAGGAAAGTGCAAAAGCAGAATGGGATACAGACAGAAAAAATAATGTGTGGGCAGACAAGCAAACAAAGAGACAGACATGCATAAGAATATAAATACTGACTGAAGTCCAGCGGTGAAATGAAAGAAAGGTAGGCACACAGGCAGGCAGTGGATTCGCACAAGCGGACAGAGAATCCTAAATTCGCTCAAGCACGTTTCGAACAACGATCCTCTGTATTTAATTCGTACTCTGCTAGGGCATAACATTTCATCAACTGGTTAGCCCTTGGGATGTCGACATTCAGAGAGAGAAAGACGAACATAACGTTGGCTGGCTGTTGCCGTCCCGTCACAAACAGGATGCATGTCGGGACAGTGTTGCTTAGGCAACACAGGCTTCTGTCACACTATACCGACAAGAAGTCCTATTGCTGTTCCCTGTAGTGCCAGGCATCTGGCAGGCCAGCTACAGACTGACAATTTTTAAATCTTAGGCATGACTCAGCTGGGGTGCGAACCACCGATCTCCCGCCTCGGAAGCGACCATCCACTGAGGTGGTCGGAACAGCGAGAGAAGTGCGAGTAAGAAGGGAGAGGTGGAGAGGGGAGGGGATGCATGGATGGCTGCGGGAAGCAGAAGGAAACAGAAAATCAAGACCATTCAGATGTTTCGCATTCTCACCATCCAACCATCTATCAAACCACCATACGAAACTTCCGTTTTAAACACACTTTCAAAACTACACATCTCTTTGGCTTTCTCTTTTTCACACACACACGCTCTCTCTCTTCCTTTCTTTATTATTCTTTTACTGCCTTCCTGCTAATCCCCTGTTTCCCAGAGACCTGCAAAGTAGGAGATCAGCCGAACCAGTTAACACCTGAGTTTGTGTACGCATTAAGCAAAAGAACAACTTTACACCTTATTCTGTGGACATCCTAAGCTCGCACGAATTATGAGGACGCGTAACTGGAGTGCAGAAGGTTCAGCTAGAGGCCAAATCACACCTGCATGTTGGCTTATTACTTGTCCACTGCAGTCAACATCCTCTTCACCTCCATGACCTCTGGCTGTCGGTGGCCCTCCAGTTAGACACGATTAAATTTCTCACTTCGTGTGTTGTATAGCGATAGCGGTGATAAATATCTTACCTATACACCTTTGCAGAGTTCAGACAATAAAGATGGACTGCAGACCTCCCTGGATAGTCTAGTCGGTGAACAGATTTCATGTGTCAGGGACAGAAAGCGGACGAACAGAGTACATTCGTTTGGGTCGACTCATTATCGTAAAGAAATCTTACATATTAAATGAAAGACTTTAGCACTAGGAAAAAAATTGGAGGCAATCTTTCCAGTGGTATTTATTCATGGCTACAGCGTTCCTCCAGTAGACGGAGGAAATCCGCTGACTCAGATCAGTACTTGTGCATGCAAACAAATCAAACCTCCCTCAGTTTCTCATCCATGTTCCAAGGCAATATTAGAAGGAATAATGATGTTGGCGCCAAATTATAGTTATTTGGTCAAAGAATTTAGACCCATCTGGAATTGTTTTTAAGTGTGCTGAAAAATAATTTTTTAAATCTAGTTTCAAATTAGTATAAATCGTACTAACTAGAGTTTCCTAAAACCTAGTTAATTTATTTAAAGTATTTGTTAGCATTGCAGCAGTTTCAACGAATGCACTTTTCTGTATTCGTAACCGTTTCCGGCCACATTTACAACCGATTGTTCATATATTAGACCAAAAGTGATATAAAAATTAGTAGGCTGTTTGGTAAAGATCGAGCTATAGTATTATAGGAATACTTATTCTGTAGTCTTTTTGTATGCTGTCTCCACTGTTAGCAAACTATTTTGTTTTCTGTATACCATCTCGTAATTCCCCTGGCCCCCATCTGCCCTCTGTCTATTTATTTTGTTATGGACATCTGCGAATCTGATTATATCGATCTAATGGGATACATTTTCAAAACAATCTAATTATATACAGAGTCACACTTTGAAAAATCTTTCTTCTACAAGATCTTCACAAGTATTTCATTACTATTTGTTTATCGGAACCTGCATTCTTCAGGGCAGTTAGGAGGCAGACATGAGAAAGAGAGGAGCTTTGGGTGTGGATGTTGATACAGCCAGACGAGCCGGCCGATCTCAGAGTCGAGAAAGGCAACACAAAGTTCCGAGCCCTCGCGGCAAAGATTAAAAACAAAGATGGCGGCCAGGCATACTAGTTTGTCGCAATACAGCTCCATTAGGACAGCTATTTTTGGCATGCCATTCCTGTCTCCGTAACCCGAATACCAACCTCCGTGACCTGCCAAAGAATGGGTAGCATTGCACCGGGACAGCCTGACGAGACACCAAGGTCAGTTAATTTTTTTAAAAACTGAAACAGAACACGTAGGAGTTGCGTGGTGGCTTATCTGCTGCAACATTTTAACGCCAACAGTAGAGCGATAATTTAAATAAAATATTTAGGCTTGGTTGTGCTGAGGTCTGTGATTCAACAGAGGAAGGAAAAAATGCAAGTTCAGAACTTCTGAACTTCGCTGGCATTTGTAACAGAGATAAACTTAACCTAATGCATGGAGCAATGACACACGCAAAAGCTCCCTGCCAGTAAGGAAATCATGAATCTGACAACTCCAGTCTGCAATGGAATACATTTAAAAGAAATTAACACTATACGCTTTGAGAAAGTACAACTGTAACAAGATGGAAATACGAATTACAAGTACGCACACACACGCGCGCGCACACACACACACACAGGGCTCGTGCCATAACAGATTTTCTTTTTTTTACCGTGATGTTAGAGTCTTTATTCCCACTGGTATATCATTACTTTAAACAAATCTGTTTTTTTTCTTTAAAAAAAGCAACTTGTTCCTGTTTAATATAACTGTATCTTAAACAGTAAGGAAACTGTGGCACTCCTCAGCAGAAGGCGGAAGAACCCAATGTGGTTACAGGTTACAGGTTACAGGTTACAGGCAAGAGGAAAGAACTGAGGGAAAAGTCATCCCAAGCCAACAGCAAGGCGATGAACGCCGGCAGCAAGTTTAAAAGAAAAACTCTCCCAGAAAGGAGTTTTTTTTTAAATGTAAAACAGTCGTTAAAAACTCAAAACAAAAGCAGCAAGAGGGAAGGGACATGCATTCTTTCTTTTGTTTCCAGTGTGAAAAAAACTCGCAAAGAACCTGGCGCGCTGGTCTTTCTCACGTTCTCTGGGATTTATCGTTGGGATCTACACGTCTTTATGACTGTTACTGACAAGGGGGAATAATCCTTACATTTCGAAGGATACAGTGTGAGGCCCAAGGAAGACGACTGGTTAAAGTGGCACGAGAAGCTAGATGGTTATCTGTCCTTGTAAGCTAACTGCAACAAAGAAAGGAAAGAAGAAAGAAAACAAAAAGGAGACAGGAAGGAAAAGGGAAAGAAGGACAAAAAAATGGATACAAAGAAAGAAAAGAGAGAGCAAAGTGATAAAGGAAAAAAGGAGGAAGAGTTGGGGGTGGGGGTTCGATCCCAGTAAGATAAAGTCACGTTGCAATACAGTTAATTCCGACTGATATGCTTATATAAAAATATTCTGTAAAAGAAGGTTCAATAAAATATTCTTCCTTCCTTCCGTCTTTCCTGTTTGCCTTCCTTCCATGCATACTTCTCTCCCTTCCTTTATTCTCCGTCTCTCCATCCTGTGCGTAACATCCTCAACATGCCACACGGCAGGAAAGCAGGCAACCAGCTCAGCAAAGCCGTGGCCATGGTGATACTAATACTAGTATCTCGAAGGGCACGGCCAAACCCGCCGACAAGTGCCGACAAGTGCCGCGCTTCGTCCGTGCTGTCGTGTGAAAGACCTTGAGGGACGCAGCAGAGGCGACCTAGGACCTGGTCTGGCAGTCGAGTATGCGACAGACCTGTCTCTGAAAATGGAAAACAGAAAAGCCATGGGTCCCAGCGCGCCGTCTTCGCTTCGTCTCAGACGCTGGGCATCGTGACCCACAGAGCAACGTCGTGTGAGCGCCATAAAGCAAAGCACTTCACAGGGGTGCGCTCAGTGCAACATCCTGTGCTTGGAAGCAGTGCGTCATCGCCTTTAGCTCCAGACTCCAGGCTAGCAGCAGCTCCCAGGACTCGAGAATCTCTGCTCTGAGCTGTGCATCGCACGCTACTCCCATCTCTCTCACCAATGGAGCGATCGAGGCTCATCGGTGCGTCTGTGGCCTGTGAGGCCGTCTGTATAAAAAGCCTGTGAGGCCGTCTGTAGCCTGTGAGGCCGTCTGCAGCTTATGCGTTCGATATGCCGCGAGCTGGATAAAACTGGCTGGGGGAGGGGTGGGTCTTATTATTATTCTCTTTAACTCGGAGAAAGGTAATTACTGACGGAAGATGAAAATTCAGCGAGAGAAGGAGAGAAGGGACGGAAAGGGGAGGGAAAGACAGCGGGAAAAAATGACAAGGCAGCCGACAGGTAATAGAGGGTTAAGGAGCAGCGGGGACAGTGGCGCTCTCCTCTCCCCAGATAATGTTACAAAGTGAAGTCAGTGAATTTCATTATTTGGATGCTCACAATAACCATGTTGAGTTAATAGGAAACCGCACTTTTATACACGTTGTGAGACTGTTTACATGTTTTTTTTTAAAGGAAAGCATGATGAGGTTGACAGCTCCGTGGATTAGTTCGTTGCTGAAGCATTCAAGCATCGGAGAACGGATTGAGAAGGACTGAGCGAATGACCCCAAGGCCGCGATCACAAATGAGGTATAAAACTGACAGTGACACCGAAAAACTGACGGAATGACACAAGCGGACACACGCAGGCACATACAGGCTTGGTGCACGCGCTTACAAATAAACGCACACATACACACGCACTAACACACCAACACGCTCATGCACGCGCTCGGATCGAGTGGCTGCACCTTGTTCTAATTTAACCCCTGTTGTACCCAGCCATCAGACAGGTTCACAGCGCGCTCCTGAAACGCCAAGTCACGAAAAGGACCGCACTGTACCTCTACACTCGACACGCAGCTGCAGCTCACTCAGCTAGTAGAGGGGTAGAACGGCGACAAGTGAGGGAAGGAGAGAGTAGACAAGAGAAAGAGAGAGGGGAGAAAGGAGAGAATGAGAGTAATAAAAAGGCCAAAAGAAGCAGAAGCACATACCCATTCCAGACAACATGAAGGTAAACACTGAGCATCGCTCCCATCAGTCAAGCGATTAGCCGGGGACGTAATGAAGAGACGTAATGGTGTAACAGCCGTCGAAGCTTAGCGGCTCTTTAGCCCCCTTGAATCTCTACAAACACACAAAAAGAAAAAAAGGCAAACGATTGTAAAGATGCAACATCGGGCCACGAAAAAGCTATATTACACTCGTGCAACATTCTTGTCTTTAACGTAACGCACATCACCTTTTTTTACGAGTTCACGTGTTCTTCTAACAATTATTCCCTTACACATAAATACAGAAGTCAAGAGCTTAAGAAAGAGAAACTTGACAGACCAGCGAAAACTTTGTATTAGATTGTGGCCTCGAGGCTTGATACCAAATTCACATCATTTCAATAAGTTTCTCCTAACTGGGATAATCTCATTTCAATAACCGTCTAGTAACTCGGTGAATCTCAGTTCAGCAAGATTTCATAATCTGGGCATGCAGGTGATCCTGGAGGGAAGTTAACAGCTAATATTGCCTGTCAGGTCAGAAATCTACAGGGGCGGATTATGGGAGGAGGGGGCTATGCACCCCCCCCCCACGAGCAGAAAGAGAGGTGGACATTACATTATGGCTTTGTGTCGACAATTAGAAAATGCCGATTGTTGTGATTTTTCCGGCGTCTAGTTGCCTACCCAATCAGGAGGTAGAGCAAATTGTTACGGCCGACCCAATTGGCTCGACAGAACAGCCAGGAGAGACCGCGCGGTGGAGCGGGGAAGGTAGCCGGCTGAGAGCGAGGGGAACCCGCACCCCGTCCCTCGGTTGACCCGTCACCCTGAGAGGGGGACGGCTGCGAGGTGGGGGCGAATAACACTCCGGGCTACAGCCTATCACCTAGAACGGGTAGAAAGCCCATTCGCGTTTTTCTGGCAAGTCCGCGCTCAGGGCTATATAGGCGCCCGACCGCAAATGTTAAGGGCCGAAATGTGAAATGCCGATTGCCGAGTGCCGAGTGCCGAGTGCCGAGTGCCGAGTGCCGAGTGCCGAGTGCCGAGTGCCGAGTGCCGAGTGCCGAGTGCCGAGTGCCGAGTGCCGAGTGCCGAGTGCCGAGTGCCGATTGCCGATTGCCGATTGCCGTATGCCGATTGCCGTATGCTGAAGGACGAAGGTATTACAGACGAGTACAGGCATTATCCTCGACGTGGACTGAGAACCAGCAGTGCTTCTGCAACAGGGGTGACTCTTGCCAGTCAGGAAAGGAACTCGGGCATTTTGGACCGGTGTTGTGATTGTGGAGCTGAGAGACGTGGGGTCTGCGGTATTCCTATCCAGCATCGTGAAAGTGAGTTTACGTACAGTGTAGGACACGACCGTAGCTCAAAGTTAGAGGAACAACCTTAGACGATAGTAAATCAAACTTGTTCATTTGTCGGTTTGTAGAAACGGTTATTTCTTGTGTTTACCGAAGTGAAGTATCGGTACGGTAAAATTCATAACCCGGTCAATAACGTGTGCGTGTGGATACGTATAGCGTAGCTGGGATGAATGTATGAGAGTGCGAGTGGTTGTTCTCCATGTCAGTAGATGTACACTGGAGCATCATTCCTTGTGTAGTGAAATATTCTGTTGTAACTGTAAATAAATAGAATAGTGTATTATCGCTGCCCTCTTTTATTAAGTTGTGCGCGTGACAAGCAAGGGGGTGGGGGCTTGAGCCGATTGGAAATTGATTAAATTAGGCAACGATTGCAGTGTTAGTTTCCCCCTTCTTGACACAATTTTATGTTGTGATAACTCTAGTCAACGAGCAGACGAGTAAAACACATAAGCGCCATACCCCTAGACACGACAGAGACAATATCGCGACACCGATACATTCGACCAGTCCTTACTGCCGCTCAGGTGCATACTGACTTTTATCGTATTCTTGCCCCCACTCCCACCCATCAAGAGAACCTTGATCCGCCCCTGATCTATTATGTCAATACTTCATGTCAGGTCAGAAATCTATGCTGATACTGCAGGTCAGGTCAGGAATGTTATGATACTCAACGGCTCAAGAAATATTTCGCATGATAATGAAATAGTGTCCTGAGAAAACAGGCACAGCACTGAGCAGAATATGTTATTTTAAACACGTCCTTTGGCTTACATAAATGTGTCTGTATTAAGGCTTTACTTAACTAGATGAACGAACAACCTTGTTCGCAAACCAAGCCGATCTAGAACTCATGTTTGTCCAGTAAAGATAGTTTCGAAGGCCGGTTTTCTTCTTTGAAATGTATAAGCACTATTATGTTCGACGAAGGAGATGCGAACCTTCATGTCAGTCCTCATGCGAACCGTTTGTGGTCCGAAAACAGCTCTGTATGCATGTCGTAAGGTCTCTGGTTGTGTTTGCGAGCTTTGGACGGAGCACCAAGGGACATAACCGACAGTCTGTTCGGTGCCCGACATGCTTACAAATGACCAATCTGCAGAAAAAGGGGCTTTGAGGTTCGACAAAGTGGTCGCAGGGATTGATGATAACGCCAGGAAGAGGCTGTAACCACGCCTGACATCGTCGTCAAACATCTGGCTATGACATCAATGTGTGTGGTGTGTGTGTCGCTAGAAAACTTTTCTAAAACTTTCCACTTAGGCCGTCAGAGTGGCATAGCACAGCTTCATCATTTCTCACTTCTCAGCTTTGGTTCCTTCCTTATTCACTCTTTCTTTCTTTCTTTCTTTCTTTCTTTCTTTCTTTCTTTCTTTCTTTCTTTCTTTCTTTCTTTCTTTCTTTCTTTCTTTCTTTCTTTCTTTCTTTCTTTCATAAACTATACGTGTGTACACACTGCATTCAGGTTCAGCTTCAAGACGTTTGAGACGCTCGCTCATCGACAGACCTGTGTATCCTTCCCCATTTGTTTTCTCAATATATGTTCTTCCATTCCTCTAGCTTTTACATTCCTGTAAGAGTCACACTGTTTTCAATGCGTTCCTCTCTCGCGCCCACTCAGGATCACATTTACCACTTTTTATCATCCTTTATTCTGTTTGTGCTCCGACTAGTAGCTGATTGTATACTGTTCACAGTCAGGAAA
This sequence comes from Lanistes nyassanus, assembly GCA_004794575.1. NCBI lineage: Eukaryota > Metazoa > Mollusca > Gastropoda > Architaenioglossa > Ampullariidae > Lanistes > Lanistes nyassanus. The sequence continues at coordinate 325,907 of SMGT01011175.1, forward strand.
GCATCCCTAGCTTACAATCTTGCATCAGACTGATTTGATAAATGTCATCCGTTCCATGGTTTGCCCACAGTTACCAGATGAATACATCATGCATTTAAGCTTCTGCTATAGTGTTATTTTTCCGGTCTGTTTTGCTAGTCCTCCAGCAATATTTTCAATTTTGAACAGGTACTTGAAAGAGCGCAGAGCTCAAAGCAAACGTTTCCCCCATCTGCAGAAACGAAAGCGAGACTGACACCAGAGGAAGCATCGTCACTTCCGGCAAAGCAAACACTTCAAACATTAACACTGGGCCGGGCAGCAGTCCTTTTCAACTTCTAATTACGCTTGTCATGTCTAATTCTTCTACCTGCAAAACAACATAATCTCGCCACGTCTTTGAAAGTGTGAGTGTAAGAATCCCGGAAGTTTACAACATTGGGTTGCTAACGGGGATACAATGCTTACCATATAAGAATTCAACGGGTTTTTTGTTGTTGTTGTTGTTGTTGTTGTTGTTGTTCTGTTTGTTTGTTTTTTGTTAGTTATCGCGAAAATGTAAGACGGAAAAGGTTAAAATAATGTGCCTCGTTAACACATTCGTACATAATTTAAATATTTTTTTAAAAAACATTTTTAAAAATTCCTTGAATAGGAGATTTTTTTCCTCCTTGTTTCTTTTACCCTGTCTGTTTTCTGTACGAAGCCAGCAGGGCAGACAGGTGTACAACGCTTGTCGCTGCTGGAGGTGTCTGCCCTGATAACCAGCCTGCCTGGAACAATTTTGCTCCTGGTCTTAATCCATTCCACTAGATAAAAGGCGTTGAGATCAAACAGTCCACGCCAAGACAGATCATTCTGGTGTCTTGAGAGAGGCAAAAATAGAAGCTAGACCGTTAGGGAAGTTGCAAACTAACTTCCTGACTCACAGTTAAAATGTTTGGCCTCCCCCTCCCCCAGCTCTCCAAGCACACACGTACCTAGACACACTTGTTCGCACACTTACGGTCGTGCATAGCTACACCCACTTCTCTATAGACCTGCCATATCACCTCACACGCACATGCATCTCTCTATTACACTATAAATAATGCTCTATAAATTATCATTGCTCACAAATGTACAAACTCACGAAGTACACACTAACGCGCGCACTAACACACATATAAACATGAACACACACAGGTCCGCGCATATATAAATACATCCAAACGATATCCATGTGTGCACACCCGCATGTAGATGGAGCATTTATAAATTTATGCAGAAGTTTATACACACGTACGGACGCAGGCAGGTACCAGAACACACACACAGAGAGAGGGGGGGGGGGTACAGCTGTGTCAGAACGAGGGATGCTATAGTGCATATAAGTATGTCGATAATGTGCTCATCATCACACCGAAGCGAAAAGGATTTATCGCCTGACGAGTCAGTGGCGACCCCGAAACAGGAACTTTCCTGCTGTAGGCGGGTAATGGCTTCTGGCATGGACTGCGCCATGCACGGCCAGCAGACTTTTGAAGCAGAGCAGGCTTTTACATTTAATTTGTTGCATGATCGTTCATCCTTGCATTGTACTACAACAGCGAGGAGAAGTTTGCGCTTCGGTTTTTTTTAAATAAAATTATTTCGGAGCCACAGGCGGTGTTGTAGGAAATGCAACAGCATGGCACTTCACTCCTCACTTCTTTATCTTTCTTTCTTCATTGAATAATTCTCTTGACTTTCTCTGCGCCATGTATCTCTTATAGTTTTTAAGTTTTAGTTTAGCTGAACAGTTTTTAGATCCCAGCGTACTTGCTCGCAGGTACAATTTACAGTTTATAGGGTATAGTTTAGCTCAGAGTAGATGCATTTCAGGACAGAAAATCAAGACTTTGAACGCGAGTGTACATCTACAAGGCTTGACTATAAAACGTGAGCACAATTAATGGCATCGATATCAATGCGTAATTAATGGATACGAAGGAACAGCATGCAACGTGTGCATACGAAAGAAGGGTTTGGGTGTTTTGTTGCTGAACATCCTGTGGCAAACCGTTAGACCACCGGGGTAGCAAACAAACGAAAGATTAAAAAATACTGAAGCTCTCGTAGAATTCTTCGTAGAGTCATCAAACATAAATAAAACCATAAGACAGAGGGCAAACTCATAAACAGGAGAATTTACTGTACTCAGATCAATAAGAAAAACAAGAATGCCTAAACATACAATAATTTGGAATGACTTAATTTCATTTTTCCCCCACGTAATGACCACTTTTTTCTTTTTCGTTCAGTAGGATGCTGACCTGGTGGGGTAGGGATGCGGGGAGGGTCGCCAGTTCCACGAGTTCGCCAACACTTCTTCCCACACGTCCCGTACTTTCACGAATCAACGCTCGGCGCTTTGTGGTTGAGATAATCTGCACCGCCCGACCTTTCCCTCCATGTCTCACCTCGCCGCTCGCCCTTTGACGGCGATAATCCCCAGGGCGACCTTTCGTCTCCGTTATCATCAGGAAGGTTGTAAGTTACTGAGGCATGCTTTTGTTATCTGCGACTGGCCCAGGCCTGGACTAAACAACGGTAATTGACCGCTTTACTCTGAGGGTACCTGTGAAGCAACTGCTTGTGTTCACTGCTCCTTCAGATGAGTCAATCTGAACTACACCTCCGATGAGGGAAAATAAAATGAAATGAGAGATGCATCTGACGATAGTCTTCTGCATTGCAGGAGTTTGGGATTACATAAGAATATCGGTGGATGCAGTGGTCTAAGAAAGATTTTAAATAGTTGTATACTCATAGTACAGTTTGTGACGTTGATCTGTGGGTTGGGAGAAAAAGCTGTTAATGGGTGGAGCAGTTTACCTCAAAACTTGATCAGATCATCTCAGGTGTGAATTAACGATCACAGGG
>SMGT01011176.1:0-20237 GCA_004794575.1 Lanistes nyassanus
TTCTGTCATTGGCAAATTGTTTTTGAACAGCAGCAAGCAGGGTAAAAATGTGGTCAACCGTTGAATAATCTTGTTTGAAGCCTGCCTGGTATTCACCAGTGATATTATGCAGGGCAATCCATTCTTTTAACCTGTTGTTGTTAATAGAGCCATATAGCTTACTGCTGACGTCACACAGAGAAATTCCTCTATAATTGTTTGTGTCATTCACGTCACCTTTCTTGAATAATGGCTCAATGATAGATTGTGACCAGTTTTCTGTATAGATGCCTTGTTCAAACAGAGTGTTAAATAGTTTGACTAGAAAATCCACAACAGTATAATCAGCACACTTAAAGAATTCACAAATTAACCCATCAGGGCCAGCAGATTTTCCAGATTTTAATTTACTAATAGCAAGCAAAACTTCTTCTTTGGAGATAGGTCTGTCTAACATATCTTCATAATTGCTATCTGGTCTATCTGGTTCAACAGGACCTTCATCTGTTGGTTCGTCCTGCTCCAAGATTTTGCGAAAATGTTGCAACCAGTCATCCACAGAGATGTTGTTACTATTACACTTTTTGTTGGACAATCTCTTCATTTTACTCCAGAACTCTTTCTGGTTTTGCACAGCATTCAGGAGTTCACTATATATAGATTCGTTAAAAAGTTTCTTTTTCCTATTTAGAAGACTTTTGTATTCCCTGCGAGCAGAACAGTATTTATTCCTATCGTCAGGGATCAAACTCTTCCTATATTTCCTCAGTAGCCGTCTAGTGCGCCTTCTAGCCGCTACACACTCATAATCAAACCACTCTGCCTTGTGATTGGCTTTGGACAGGGATATTCTTCTATTCATTACTGAGGCACACTGTTTCATAGCAGTATTAAAACATTCTAGTGCATTAAGTGGTAATACTGTATATCGATGTTTTCTGGGACTTTTCATGCTAGCTGATTTCTGTTTTCCAAGACATCTGTGGCTTCCATCATATTAATTTAACCATAAACGTTCTATAACATCACTGTCGCGTTTTCTACCCAATAGGGCTAATGATTACTGTCATAGACGTGGCTATAAAGCATTTTCTAATAATCTATTTTATAAAAAGGAACTGCAGAGAAGGGTCGTGATCTGATTGGCTACACGCACGACTCCCCTTGCAAACCACTTTTGAAGTCTATCCTGTCCCAGTAGTTTCCTTATACGCGTTGCATCCTAATGACTTCAGTCAGATAAGTACCTGTTTTTTGTCTGCGTTGTCCTCACGAAGGGGTAATGCCCCGTCTGTAAACTTAATCTATTTTATATTCTAATACATGTAGTCTAATTTGATTTATTTTGTAAAACATCTATGTTTAAGCCTGTTTCTGGGCTGGTTATATAACGGCTAGGTCAAGCTGACTTATTGGGGCCGGTTGTTTCGCCCGTTTTCGTTTCGCTCAACCAGCTCACTTATTGGTCGCTTCGCTCCAGGATTAAGCCGGTTCGCCCGCTCGCATAAGTCAATTCGACCAACTATTTCCCCCCCACCCCACCCCCCGTGATCGTTGACTGCTTCTGAGGACATGCTCAGGGAAGCTGGCACCAGGGAATCATATTGGTGTGTGTGTGTTAGTGAGTGCGAGTGCGAGTGTGAGTGTGTGTGTGTGTGTGAAAGAGAGAGGCAATTAGCTGGCAATCACTTTATTGTGACATAACAGACTGTGTAAGGGGTGACAGAGTGTGAACGGCGATGACTGGCGGAACAACCCACCTAGTTTCTGTAACACCAGATGTGTGTATAAACAAAGGATGGTGGTTTTCGCATATGACAGCTCTGCTCCGAAGATACATTCTTCGATCTTGAACACTTGTGCACTGCCCGTCGGCGAGGGAGGTAGGCAATGGCGGTGGGTATTGAAGTGCCAGTCTGATGACTGTCAGACGGCACGGCAACAACATGACTGTAAGTCAGGCTGATTGGTTCTATCAAGGATACCCCCAAAATACCCTTTTTGATCTTAGACAGGTCTTTAGCCTGACAGGCTGCTTAACGTAAAAGGGATCACGTGCGCGCGCGCGTGTGTGTGAGAGAGAGAAAGAGAGATTGTGTGTGTCCGGTGTCTATGAGAGAAGAAAGAGGGAGGGAGAAAGCGTTTGCATGTTTGTGTCTGTGTGTACACATTTTTATGCATTTGTACGCGATTGTGTTAAGTTGTGAGTTCTTGTTCTTTCTCTCACTTCCCCTTGCCCTTCGACGTGTGTAAGCGAGAAGTGGGATAAGAACATCAACGAGCTGAACTGCCATCTGCACCCACTGGTTTCCATCGCTAGTGCTTGCAAGTCAGCGCTTAAATCAATCAAGCCTGAGCGTGACATGGGGCAACTCATGGGAAAGGACTGCTTGGCAGGGAACATCGTGGTCCAGATGAACAAGATTGGGAAAGGTGATCCGAAAGGTGTTACTACATTTTTAGAACAAAAAGGTCTTCCCCAAACCCTCATCCCTCGTTACATGGGCAACAGACTACATATATTATTTCACAAGTGCGGTCTTTTCAATGGGTACCACTCTGCCTTTAAAACATTCTTGAGTGAAGGGACAGTTACTTGCGGCTGCTTGCAAGGAAGCCTGAGATCGGGCTTCAGAAAGGAAACGGTTTTTAAGGAGCTGTGCGTCTTGGGTATCCTGGGAAAGAAGTTGTCTGGGCCATGGATGGAGATCTTCTATGTCAAGAGATACCGTACCCAAGAAGAAAGGAGTTTGGCAGATCCAGATGAACAACAAGTTCTGCCAAGTTCCTTTCTTTCGGCCCTCTCTTTAGTACAAGTTTGGGTACGGTAAGCTCCCTTGGGCATATGCGTCTGCATACGGCTATGTTTGAGTGCTGCCAGTAACTTTGTTGGAGTTATCTTTCGATAATTTAAGCGCTCGGTCCTCATTTGTTCTTTATTAATCTTCTATGTCCCCTTAAACAGTAAGATCACCCACATTGAAGCCATCAGTCAAGTGAAAATGGTGTTTGCTAACATCAAGGCTGCTACAGATAACCTCTTTTCACTGGTCTCCAATAGCAAAGCCTTCTTTGATAATACCATTAACGATGAAGTCTTTCAAGCAGTAGCGTTGGCCTGTCCAAAAGATGATCAAGTGAAGACCATGATTGTCTCCTGTCTCACAGCAGTGATCAGTGTCCTCGAGAGGCAGTACCGGCGCTACTTCCAGATGGAGCTGTCCGGACAACTGAGAAGTGAGACACAGACGGCCAGTCTCCACAACATTGATGCAGAGCAAGTCATGGGGATGTTGAATGCTGCCAAGGACCGTGCGCCCAACTCTACTCTTTGTTTCTTATCGTGCGAGATCAGAGCCACCAAGAACCATGTTGTTGACCACCTGAACGGTCTTGGTGAGGAGACAAGAGAGAGGATTGTCAACTGGACAGTGGGAAAGGCAAGAGAAAAGAAATGGACCAACAGAGCAAGACACTGTGAGCTGAAGAAAGAACTCGGAAAAAAGTGTGTGCTGTTTCTCTGCCAGTGACAATGGCTATGTATACTATAGTTCTTGCCTGATACAATGTATAAATTGTTCTGTTACCCAGTTTTTCCTCAAAGAATTGTATTTTTATTACCTATTGCATGGCCCAAGCCTGGATGAGAAAGGAGGAGGGTTGGGTGAAGGGTTAGCTGCCCCTCCCTGTCAAAACTTTTAAGCTACCAAAAAAAAAAAAAATCAGGGACAGAGCATCTCAGCCTTAGAAGATGATGAAATGCACATAAAAGGCTTTTCTTTGTAGGTTTTAAGGTTAGAGAATGCTAACAAAACCTAACATTACTTCTTAGATCCCAAAAATAATTTATGCAATGTTTTTAAAATTTGCATTGTTATTTCTTTCTGAACGTGATTATATAGTAATTTAAAAGAAAGGATGGGGGTGTCAGGTCACTCAAATTTCCAGAAACCCGGTTATCAAACTTTTCTCTCTCTTTAACTTGGTTTATTTATCGTGTGTGGTATGCCTGAATGCGTGTTCGTGTTCGAAATTTATTAGACGCCTCAATCACTCGAAGGAAACACAAGCGTGGATCTATTTCCACCTTTTACTTACAACAATACAAAATTATTATAAAAGAATTCAAAAAGACTTACGTCGATATAATGACTCCTCACACACTAACTAGATACACAGTTATGCACTCCAAAGAGGTACTTGTTCGATAAATGAGTTCTGTTCCTTACAGTTCCACACTAACAAAATGCAGCAACTCTAGTGTTCACGGGTCACTCACAGTTCAAGCTTTGAAAGCGTCATACAAGTTCTAGTAGATCAGTTAACGACGTTCACGACGATATGGCGATGATCCGGAAGAGAAGAGATGATAGTGAAGACGGCGGTGAATTGAAGACGGGCGATGTTGTTGAAACTGGCGATGAGATATAGACGGCGATGATACTGAAGACGAGGGTGAACTTGAGGACGAGTAATGTTGTAGACAAAGGGTCCAGTAGTGGTTGTCGAAGTTTAATTACAGTTCTTCTTACAGCAGCCAGTGTTTTCACGTAGAGTTTAATCTAGTTATTCAACCTCTCTTTCTTGCAGTCGTCCGTTGACGTTTCATATACATTCAGACAAGTGTATCAATCTGTTCACAGTTTGGGTTCCTTGTCGTTTGGCTTTCGGAATCAGGGACAAACTCGGCAAATCCGCGGATTCCTACGTGGTCTATAACTGTGCTCTCTCTAGCACTACTGTCCGTAAGCCCTAGACGCTCTAGCGGACGCAAACTCCAATCTTCAACGGGTAACTACCAGAGCTCGACTCTGCAATAGTTAACCAGAATGTATATCCTCTCGGGGAAATACATTAATAACCAAAACTCCAATTCTGTTACGCTGGGTTCTAGTTCTCGGACTAGAAACCTATCACTAAATCTCGAGTTTATTGCTATAAGGCTCAGTCACCTTTGATAGCCGACCACGGGCTTCCTAACGTCAACGTTTTTCGATGTTACCACAGGGTGTGTAAAAGTGGAAAAAGCAACGCTTGGGGTGCCGCCAACCCTATTATACTATTCGATCACGTGATGACTACATCCCATAATATTTGTCTTTTCGAGAATCTTCTAGAAGGTAACCGTTTCTACTGATTCACCGATGTGTGTGTGCACCTATTGTTCTTAGAGCTGAAGTGAACAAAGGCGCGATTGAGACTCGTCACTCTTGACAGTTTGATTGGTCGCTGACCTGCGGGTCGAACAAGATACTTTAATTCTCTCTCTCAGTACTTCTTTAACAATGGCGGTACTGTGCGCCCCTGAAACAATGGCGGTACTGTGCGCTCCTGACATCCCATCCCCCCTTAAGACCATAGCGGTACTATGCGTTCCTGACATCGGGATGATGTGAATTCTTTTTTATTTCTTGTTGAAAATGATTATTAACTTGCACATGGGCAAAATAAAGGATCTGCAGCATTGCTTCTGCAAATGACCAATTATTTTTTTTAAAATATTTACAATAATGATAAATAATATAAATTAATAAACCGAAACTTATTTTCATCATTTAAATTTAAACATCATGTAATGTGTTTAAATATTTAGTTTTCTTGTACTCTGTGTACAATTTATCTTACTTTTCATGCACACTTCTGTGTGTAACTTTAGGTATTTTAAAAAATAAATCAGTAAAATCAATTAATATTACTTTCATTGTATTGCTGAGAGCTTAAGGTTTCCATTGATATCTTATTTTTAAATATTGGTGAAGATCTGTAGAAGTTATGAAAGTTTAACGCTCACAAACTCAGTTCGTTGAACAGGATTTTCCTTAAGATCCCCATGTAAAAAAGTGACAAAATTAAATCAAAGAAAAATTCATAACTCCTTAATTTTCGGCCTATTTTAATAAATTTTATGTCATTGTGTTTGTATTTTAAGCTGTTTATACTGACTACATTACTTTTGAAACAAATTGAATTTTTTTGTCACGTACCTACATTGCAAATCTTTCAGCTCATCAGCAAAGGACTGCAGATCGAATAAAGATGACTTACTATAAAAGCGCTTAAGCGTGGCTTGGCGCCGATCTAAAACATGGGCTATTGCGATACTCGCGCCTCGTTACTCAAATTTATTTAGAAATGTTCTAAATGGCTTAATACACTAGTCTTCGATCTACCGTTCATTTTTTTAAAAAATGCTGTAGCTTAAAAACATGTTTGCAAGTTTCAACCACGTTTTATGTACGTTTTAAATACTCGTGATAGCGTTTAGATTCGACTGAAGCATTTTTTTAAAAATTCTCTTTAGTTTGATTAGCCGAATTTTTCAAGGGCAGATGCTTTTACTTTTTAGTTACATGGAAAACCAAATACTCAGTATTAATCGTCTCGTGATGGCACCCTGTTATGGCGCCTTGTTAATTACGTTACTGTTAGTGTAGAGTTTGTTTTAGAATCGTTTTGTACATCGCTATTAAGCCAGTACAGTATTACAAACTATACGTGACTAGTACAACTGCAATGCTTATTCAATTTCATTGAAAATTATGCAGTAATAATTAGAATAAACAGCCTGGTGACATGGATTAAATTTTCTTTGGCTCTCCACGATTCCCAGTAGAAATTTTATAATTAATAAAGCTTCAGTTTGAAGTACCTAGAAATATGAGCTTTGGGCATCTTTTATAGTTTGCAGTGCTCTATGTATCCGAGATACTAAGCTTTTAATTACTAAAATGTAGATCTATCTCAACAAGAAATGTTCAAGATTTTGTTTATATATTTTGCTTTACCGTGTGTATTATTAGATTTTATTCTAAGACGACCAGTTTTCGCCACGAACCATGCAGGCATTTTGCTAGACCAGCGAATGATGTGATGGGGTTAGAGCCTTCTGGCAAAACAAATTGATGCCAAACGTGGAATGACCGAACTAAAAATGCTAGTGGAAGACTTACCTTGACCCATCGCCATGTCCACCATCACCAGAACAAGCAACAGGCTTAGCATTATGCGGCAAAGGTTGGGATCCTCCCGCTGCACTTTTGTGAACAGTGTAGATGGCGCCACACCAGAGCTCACATTGATAAAAAGGGCGCGAAAAAATCGCAAAAGGATAGAAATCACCCCAAGGTGGAAGCAGTTTTCCTCCAAACCAGCCAGCCTGAGGGCAGGAAAAGGTAACACCGCAGGTAATCCTGCGTTGTGGTCCCGACGGCGTCCCATTTCAGTCACTTCAGCCCAGTAGTTAAAGTTCCTTTCTTGTTTTGCGCACAACAATGACAGACGAGATTTATCTGAGGCCAAGAAATGCCTTTAGATTTCATTTTGGGAGAATCTGTCAATGATCGATGGTGTTACAGAACGAAATATTTGAAATTGGCTATTATGCTTTCATATCAGCTGAAGATTATATTTGAAGAGAGGTTTTAAAAAATATATTGTTAAAGGTTGCCTACTGGGAAAGTTCACCCTCTCTTCGCTTCAACTGATACAATTATGGTTATTTTTAATAAAGTTTAGTAATTCTATTTTATTGCTATTTAGTGCCCTGCAGTTCCACTGCATAAACTTCACCTGTTTTAGATCCATTTAATTTAGAAGCATGGTCATCAGCCCTGACAGAGTTCTTAGCATCGTTGTTAACACTATTTCCTTAAAGACGCCCACGCCATTCTAAATCGGTTCTTTTGCTGACGATACCCAGCTCTGTTCCACCTGTCAGCCTTCAAAAACTGGACAATATCCATGACTCTTTTGCACCACTGCATTTTAAATATTAGAGACTGGGTGGCACAGTATGCCTCTAGATGTTCATGTCAATCAGATTCGCAGTTCAGCTTATGCGTCACTCCGGCAAATCAGTGCCTTCAGATCCTATCTTACAGTAGATACCTCGAAAAGACTCATGTGTGCCTAGCTCTGTCCAGGCTTGACTGAGTGAACTAACCATTGTTTGATTTTTCTAAACAAATACTTCATAAGCTGCAGAAAGTACAGAACTTCGCCGCCAGACTCGTCTTCAAGCATAAAAAAACGACCATATTACACTTCGACCTCGATCGCCGCACTGGCTTCCGGTTCAATCACGCATCAATTATAAGCTCTCATTGCCTTTTTTGGTAGTCTTTCGGCCTATTACATCTCTCATCTCTAATCTTTTTTTCGTCTACCGGCTCTCCAGAAATCTCGTTCTTCCACAGACCGTCCCACACTGCATTCCGAAGATCCGGAGGAAACAGTACGGTGAGCGAGCTTTCTGCTATGCAGGTCCTATATTGGCTGTGGAAATCGCTGCCAAGCATCCTTACATTAAATCCCCGGCACCTTTACGAGCGCTGAAGACTCATTTTTTCCGGTGCCATTTCCACGAGTAAGTTTTTTCGGACCGAGTGTCCGAAAAGTTGTTGGTTCAAGATTTTTATTCCTGTTTAGACGTTCTTGTGTGCTTTTATTGCTCGAGGGTGTGTGCGTGCGTTTTTACATATTACCTATTGAAGTGATCTATGTTGTTACACTATTTTATGTCACGTTGTGTCTTTTAATTGAGTGCTTTTATTATAAACCGCAACAAGTCTGTCTCTGAGGTGCGCTGCAGAAATGTTCTTATTAAATTATCATCACAAATGATAAACAAATTCATCTTCCCTATCATCATCAGGGGGCGTCCGTGAGAGAGAGAGATAGAGTGGAACATGCCAACTTTGTGTAGGAGCAGACACGACTGTGTAACCTTTACCTATATGATGAGGCGTCTGTGTATTGTGACAGCTCCGTTTTGAATCTCTTTCTCTGGTTCGATAGACAATGTCTACTGCCTGTTTCCTTGCAGGTCACAGGAAGTAAACATGAGCCTTAGAGCTGGCCTTTGCCCTCTCAACGCGCAAATGTGCTGCGAATAACTGCTGCGGGCGTCATCAGAAACCCGCTCCTGTGATCTTGTAGTCCTGCGGGCATGCACCCTACTAAAAGCATTGCGGGAAACGTCAAATTTCTGCGGATGCTTGCACGTTATAATTCATTTTCAAGGTGGGACTGATGTTAACGTGCGACCGAAGAAAAGGGAGAATAAAGAACAATGAAACGATGAAGAAAATTACAACGACGATGGTTTAATTTTCCCAAGTTAGACAATAAGGATATCTGAGAATTTGGATTGGGAAGTGGTGGTGGTGTGAGGGGTGGGGGAGGGGAACCTGGCAGCGCTGCTTATCTCTGGAGTTCAACCAAGCGCGGTCTGCAGATGACGATGGTAAGATTGTTCGCTTCTAACCCTCTTCGCCTCTCCATCGCCTCTTTTTCTCCCCGCTTACTTGTTTGTGGCGTCGTCACAGCTCCCGCCATGGAAGAACAAAGCGGTCCCACGGCTTTGGGGAACAGCTACAGCAAATGCGACGGTTTACTTGCCGTCAGAAGCTAAGCAAACTATTCTTCTGACCCCAAAATCTGACGGATTGTGGGTTTGCAATTCTTGGCTGTTTGGTTTCATTCTCAAATGTGTATTTTGGTTTTATGAAGTTTTTGTTTTTCTTTGTTTCAAATCAACTGTTCTTGTTCTCTGTGTGTGTATTATGTACCATAATGTTTTCATTACTCCAGAACTGTAAACATATTCCAATTTTATCAGCTACTGATGACACGCAGCCTTCGCAAGTTAAAGATTCGTACTGCGTGCAGACAGGCGAAAAGAAATCTGATAACAAGACTGATAATCGGCGTCTCTGGCTTCGAGACCAAAGGGTTTTTCTGGGATCAGGCAAGGTGCTTCAGAAACTGGTGTTCTCATGCCCCCGAAAGCTGGTCCAGTGCTGTGCCACATAAACAGAGGTCACGGATCCCTTTTTATGCGTGCTTTTCCCATTTCCAATATCTTTTCTTCTCTGTCTCCACTGACTTTTCTTCTTTTGTTTTGTTTTTGAAGTGGGTGGGGGGAGGCTGGTGTTCCTAGATAACTTCGAGGAGAATTTGCGGCACATTTGCAAGCGATATGTTATGAAGGTGACCGTTGCACGACATACGATGGATCTACATCGACCAAGATAAGGACGTCGTTGGCCATAATCATGATCGTTACGTGGCTGCTGTACGGTTTCTGACATAGTGTTGTGCGCATGTTTCTGATAGGAAAAGCTGAAAACTTACCCGAAAGGTTGTTCTATCGCTCCATCTAATGAAAGCACTGATGATTTGGATCTCAACGTCAATCACTATGACACTTCGTTCATAGCCCACGACTTTAAAAGCGCAGGGGTCTCGGCAAGAGGACCACAAAACAGGCAATGGATCGAGGACGCGGCAGAGACACTCAAGTCCCTTGCCCTGTTCGTCACAAATGCGTCTCACCAGGACACTGACCGCCTCCCCAAGTCACCTCGGTGGACAAGTGGAAGATGAAGAAGAATAAACAATATCAATAAACAAGATGGAAGTCCACACACATAACTCCGACCGTCTTGTTACCAGCTATGCTTATCCCAGCAGCAGCAGAAGCGCAGAAATCCCTGATACGAATTAGAATACATGTATAAAAAAATATTGTTACCATGATTCGCAGCCCATCCTGCTCATGTATGCATACCATCGCTAAAACAGTCACGCTAGCACGTGAGGCTTCCCAGACAGTATTAGTTTAGTCTTCTGAGATGTCAGTGCTTCACTACGTCAACAGCAGAGTGTTTCTGGGGTCGGTTGTCTGTGGACGGAAAGTTATCTCTTGCCCCATACCAATCTCGCACTCAGAGCTTCCACTTTATCGGCAGAAAAAAAGCAATAAGCGGTTCGCAAGAAGAAAGCAGGTTGGTAATTTTAGAGGTACGGTGCTTCCACCTCTCGATGATTTCGCACTATGGGGTGGGTGGGTGTTTCTTGCTTAACGATATGCTGCAAACTAGGTGCATATAAGGACGGTGTTGCCCAGACAAAGTTAACGTTCTGCCCCACGTGGGACTGCTGTCGCAACACAGGGTTCAGTCCCACCCAGTCACGTGATATTGACACCGGGCCAACCAGTCCTTTTACTGGTCCCTATAGTACCAGGCGTCTGGCAGGGCAGCTACTAGACTGTCAGTTTTTAAGTCTTAGGTATGACTCTGCCCGGATGCGAACCACTGACCTCCCGGCTCGGAAGCGGACGCCTTAGCCGTGAGACCACTGAGGCGGTCTGTCCAGTGGATGGGCTTGATACAACAGCGGTGCATCCATACCCTTCACTTAGCTGTACTGCATTTCCATGGTCGCGAATAGCTAAACTGCCACAGCCTACTTATCTCAAACTTAAAAGTCTACGCAAGTTTATATGTGCACTTATAAGAGTTGGTAGACATGTGACACTTGGTTTTCTCTTACACGCACATGCATAGGGAAACGCACACATATACACACATGCGCACCTACAGATAAACACAATATTAACCACACTGTTACACCAAATGCACCTTTTGCATGTGTGCATTTTGGACGTAAGAATGTAAATGTATAGACGTGAATACCTGTACCAATAACCCTTGTCAGAGGCACCAACACATACTGAAAAAAAAAACATACATAATTATGAGAACTAACTGGGTGCGTTGCACTAACAATTAGGTTTTCAAATTCTTACCTTAAAAGTACAGAGCTTTGTAAAGAAAGGTCGCTAACCAATAGTTTGTCACGTGGCCGCGATCGGCTTAGGCTTAACCAGAAGTCATGAATACGTTGAAAGCGGCCAAACTCTAGAGCTGTTGAAAACAGACACGTTGTTGACATGCATTCCTCGTGCACCATGCTCTTGTAGTTAGGGTTTTCTAGTCCCCAGAAGAAAATTGAGAAGAAGAAAACAGTAAAATTACAGGGTTAGCATAAAAGAAAATGGGATAGGTGTTGAACCTTCCGTCGGGGTGCCCTTAGCTGGGCCCGCATGCGTCGTGTTGCCACCGTTTCTGTTGCACAATATCAAGGCTGCTGCAGTACAGGCTGCTGTAGCATGTTGCCTCTGATGTCCCCAGATCAGATGTGACGTCGAGGGCTCGAAAATTCAGAACTCCATAGGAAAAGAGCACATGGGGGGATCTTTCTCCATCCCACCCCCACCCCCGCCCCAACCAAAGCAGATATCAGGAAGAAAAAAAATTCTTATAACGTTTACTTGTACTGCCTACCTGCCTGCATGGATGCCTATAATTGAAAGTGTTCGTTTATAATAAGTCAGAAAAGTTCCGCGAAAATAGATCCGAAAACAGACAAAAACAGGAAAACGTTAAAAGCAGGAGGAAAAGAGATTCTTCACAATACGTTTGAATAAGAACAGATTCGACAAATCCCTCAAGAAGAGCGGTAGTTCGTTCCACAGAGTTGGAGCATCCAGCTTGAAAGAACCAGTTGGGGGTCACGTGCTCTGGGTACAGCTGTACACTCCCGGCAAGGAAAGATGTTGGGAGGATGAACGAAGAAAACGGAAGGTGGGATCCCATAGTACGAAACAGATCTGAGAGATATCCCGGGGCAGACGTGTAAATATAAAAACGAGCTGAACGGAAAAGTTATAATTCAATTCGAAGCCTAATTGGCAACAAACAAAATTTTGGTTTTTAAAGTAACCTTGAAAACAATGCGACCAGGTGTTATGAACACGTTGCAGATGATCCACAAAGATTTAGGGATTCTCCAGAGAGTAAAGCAATAAAGTCGTGATAAAACCACGGAAACACCTGGCAGGTTTGCATGGTTAAGATACTCAGCTTGTGCAGAAGGGAAAGGAAGTAAACAAAATTTCACGAGGACTACTTTTTTTATTTTTCTGTTTGCCAGTCCCTCTCCTCGTCTTTCTCACCCTCCTGTCTTAACTGAGGCCGCAACGTGTTTGTCATCGACGCCAAGGATCGTGGGCAGCGAACTGGCGTTCGGCGCGCTTAATTATTTTTCACGCGCTACTTCCCTGTAACAGAGTTAGTTTCTGGGAAGCATTGACTAACTTATCTAAAATCCGCTAGTGCGGCAAGAACCTGCACGGTCCAGTGGTAGAGGTACTGCTTTTTGGTCGGGAAGGTGCTTGGTTTGAATGCCGGTAGATATTTGTCTTTATTCCCGAAAACTTATTAATTTTACGGAATAGTTTAGTTTTGGCTTTAGGTTTGGGGGAAGACAGAGAAGGTGAAAAAGGTCAGATTTACGATTAAAGTTTTGGGGTTGTGTTAGAGGCGGGAACGAAGTCAGTGTCGGATTATGTCCAATATTTCCACTTCTAAGCGCTGCTCAACAAAGCGGTTGGAAACTGTGAAGTATATAAAGGCTGCACGGTGTTTTATTGCATTTTGTGGTCCACAGACAGTGCGACTGCGATACACGCTGCTGACGCTTTTTGATTTCTTTCTTTTTTCTTCTGTTCGGCTTTCCGTGGGGGTCAGCTTGCTGAGCGCCACCAGCGGAGCGGAATGCAAAGAAAGCATAATGACGGTGAATGGCAGACACCCTGGGAGGCGAGCAGACTTGTCACTTCGTCCTGAGGGGACGGTATACTTTCAAGCGCCATCTGTGGGGTCTGGAGAGCTAGACGCTCACAACTTCAGTGGATTTTTTTCTGAGGGGGGGGGGAGGTGGTCATACAACCACATAGAACTGCAAGATTCCCCCCCCCCACCTACCAAAAGAGAGAAAGAGAGAAAAAAAAATGGTTCTCCATCACAACTACCCCCACCCCCTTGTCTAACTCCTGCCACTTGGCTTCGTACACGTTCCTATTGCCTATGTCAGCAAGCACAGAGGAGGTCGTAGACTTGTGATTATCAGGTTCACTGATTCCTGGGAGGTAGAAGGAACTGGGTGGGACTAAGGGGTGGGTGAGCAGACAACACTTTTAGGGGTGGGAATCAGTTAGTTTTCAATGTTTATCAACTTCGTTCAAAGTCGTGACTTTTGAAAAGACACCATGCAGCGCTTACGAGGGCTTCAGCTGTTTCAAGAACCGTGCGATCATCGTATGTGGAAGCGAGAAACTTTCGGTACTTCGCGATCTAGCTTTCCCCTCGACGCCTACTTCAAGTGCCCTTTCCTGTCTGCTACGTGTAACCCCTCTACTTTGGTTACACGGCTGGAAAGGAATATCGCCCGGAGAGCGACTGCGAGACATCGTGGTTTGTGGATGTACATGAATCAATGCCGCAAATGTGACACCTTTTGAACTGCAAGTTTTGCTTTCATGGAAAAGCCCCTTCTAGAGACATCTCTTCTAGATCGCAGGATTACTGTGAGAAGCGCTAATGAAAACAGTTGCAAAGCATGCCACTTCATCTACCCAGCTGTTTTACGGAAAAGGGATTCAGAGGGAAAATAGTCCTAATATCTTTTCATAGGTAAGTAGTGGGAGGGAAGGGGCTGTGTCAAGGTGATAAATTCCACGCACCCGCTAACAGATCCCATTACAACACACCGGTACGCTATCCAGCAATGACAAGCGTGTTAAGCACGCATCTGATAGATTGACTTCATCTGCAGAAGCGAGTGCATTAAAAATAATCCCATGACTTAATATATGAGTCGGAAAAATGCTCCGTTAAAGCAAAGAACGCTACTGCATACCGTGGCTAAAAAGTGCAGGCATACCGACACGGATACCAGCGGAGATTCTACATATTTAAGATACTGTCCCTGGTCACAATTAAGCTTAGCAATTGGATACGGCAGCTTACACGGTCGGATCAGCAGGGGAGCTTGCAAGCTCAGGAGAGGAAACTCTCCTACATTAAATCATGCAGACTTGTTTATAGTCTGTATGACTCTTGCAAGACAAACAGAAGGTCAAGTCACGCTTTCTGGCAAACGTTAAACAGGTGAGCGCGCGTAAGCAAACACACGCAAGCACGCACGCACGCACGCATGAACATTAGCACGCACAAACAAGCAAGCCCTCACATGCTCGCACGCGCAGGCAATCACACACACACACACACACACACACACACACAAATAAAGAAGGAAAACAAGAAGCGAATAATATTTACTAACATGGTAACTATATTTTTCAGATGATATTTCCTGGGTATAGACGATAGCGATAACCTTTGTATCGTATACAGTTCATCCAGTTAAGAGGATGATGAGGAAGGAAGAAAAAAGTCTCATTAAGCTGCGTAGTCATGCCAGAAAAAAAGACTAATATTGTATGCTCCAATAAATTACGCCTCCATCTCCCTACCACATATTTTATTTACAAACATATATTTCTTAGATCTTGAAGTAATTTGATAAAGGATTGCATAGTCTGAAGTCATTCAGTACAGGATTGCTTAGTCTCATGTCATTCAGTATATGATTGCATGGGCTGATGTCATTCAGTATAGGATTACCTAGTCTGATGTCATTCAGTATATGATTGCATGGTCTGATGTCATTCAGTATAGGATTACTTAGTCTGATGTCATTAAGTAGAGGATTGCATGGTCTGATGTCATTCAGTATAGGATTACTTAGTCTGATGTCATTAAGTAGAGGATTGCATGGTCTGATGTCATTCAGTATAGCACTGCGTAGCCTTAAGCCATTCAGCATAGGATTGCATAGTCTGAAGACATTCAGTATAATATTGCATACCCTGAAGTCAGTCAATATAGGACTGCGTTTGTGAGTAAATTAAACTAAATTAAACTAACTTAAACTTCAGTAGGAGAGTGTTGTGGCTCCAACTGTATTCTACTTATACTTTAGACCTATGCCTTGTCCTATTCTTCCGTAATATCGAACTGAACTAACCTCCAGTTTAATTTACTTCAAAGGCTGATCTCTATAGCTCACTCAACCAAACTAGGCCTACAGATAAACAGTGTGCATTCACGAAAATTGTACAAAATATTTACGAAAAAAATATGGTTCACTTTTGATTCAGGCTGCTTTCGAATTCCGATCACTCCAAGAACGTAAGAGCTCTCCAAAGAGACTCGGTTTTCAAATTAAAATGCACGATGAATCCTAGGATGATACATACTCCGTTATGTAAGGAGTTATAACTATTACACACAGTGACATACAAAGCAACGGTGTAGGATAAATGCCGATGCTCGCTGATAGTACAATAATAGTCATGAATGAGTGCAGATTTAAATGCCTTTTCATATTTGTTGCCTATTCTTTAAGTTGTGTAATGCAGTTATTCAGTTTATAATTGTATCCTCAGACAGCTTTCTTTTCTAATTGCAAAAACATGGACGATTCACCAGTTCAAGGAAAATAAACATGTTCATAGATGATTGACTTGATTCAATTAAAAGTACATGTGCCTCACAGCCCAAACTATTTCAAATTTGTTGATTTTTAAAATATTTCACGCTGCTCGTACATTTTTTATTAAAGAAAAAAAGATGCTGATGTTTTAAATGAAACAGCTTATCAAGCTACAGATATGCACCGAAAAAAGTAGGCTTCGAAGTCTTTGCTTTTCTTACGTTTTTCATTTTCAAGATTCTTATGGTCTGAAATTACAATTAAATTTACTATACTTGAAGGATGATGACTGCTGGCCGCTCCTGCAGTGTGAAGTCAGCCCTGCGGCAAATTCAAGAACACTCGTGCTGGCTAAGGTAAACAAACCCACTGACCCATGGTACCATTTGTTAAATAACACAAACAACATAAAAATAAAAGAAATTACATTTAAATGAATAGGAAATGGATGATTTTCTTTCAGTCTTTCATTGTCTTGTATTTAACCTGTATGAAAGTAGGGAGCAGGTACAGGAGACATCCTGCAGGTTCCAAAAATATTTTTCTTTCACAGTCTAGTCAGTCTCACACTTTCTGGAGCATAGCTGGGATGCCATGCTATCCATTACTTGATTTTATAAAGCCAGTTTTTCTTTTTGTCTTCTTTGCGATCTTCCTGGCAAATTGATGTACGTGATAATTTAAGCAGTTGGTGTTATGGCATGTCATTTGGCAAAACCATGACAGTAATTTTTATAGACCGTTTTTATTTCATCAGACAGATTTACAGAGAGTTTCTGATGTCTGCCAGTCTTTGGCTATCAGCATGTGCCTGATGCCACAGCTTTCTTTAACCGAGCTCACAGTAAGTACTTGACACATCTCGCAATCATACACCTAACATCCCACTAAAATTTTATTAGGGTTGGTCCATTTACCTGCGATTGTGTTACATAGTGTACTAAATTTCAAAACATTACATAAGGAGGCCGGTGAATGTTGGGACGGAGGGGTATTGTGCTTTTGTGACTGTCAACTGCCATATTCCATGTAAAAATGTTCTGAGTGTTTCCTAAAATGAAGTTTGGTGAATTTGCATTGTTGTCTTATTTAGGTAGGTTCTTAAGTTCAGTAAGAACAATTACTAACGTCTTAAATTATCAATGGCAGTATAATACTGTCTTAAGATGCACATTGCTTGTATTTTGTAATGTGGACATCAAGCCTCAGACGATAACTATCAAGTTAATTATGTTGTACATGAAAAATGTTCTTTACAGCTGTGACATGCAATTATTTACACAAGAAAATAATTGTGAGTTAGAAGTATTCAAACTGCTTTACAAAACTGTGACAAGAGTATACTACGCAGTTTTAAACAATCCATTCGCATTAAAGATAGCGCTTTTAAATAAAACAAAAGGTGACAAAGCTTGCTGTTATGATAAATATATCTAACATTCTAGTAAGAAGCACAATAATTCAAAGTGTCTACTCTTTTGCAAGCTTCAGGGTTAGAGCAGCTCGTTTGCAGATGCTAATACAGTAGCTAAACAAAATAGTACCCAGTATTACCACTGGCACATGCTTACAAGTAACACTGGGCATATGCAATAATAAGTTTGCAAACACATCTCTACTTACCTAGATCTAGTTGTTTAGGGAGTAACAACTGACTTCTGAGGAATCCATCTCGTTGGCAAGCTGCCAGGGCAAGTCCTATGCATGTTCCTGATAGGCCTGTGTATAACATCAAAAGAACATGAACAGATACGGATATATTCATTTTTATACATGTCATTTAAAAAAAACTTCATCCTTCTTGGGATTCATTTTTTAAGAAAAGGGTGCTTCAAATCAAATGTAATATTTTGGTTGAAGCATCCCCTGGTTTCTCTTCAGAAAGTATTGAGTAACTATGGGAAAAATTGAAAATAAACATCTAACGCTGTCATTACACACAATAATTAATATTTAATGACTCTTAAATATATAAAAAGTAGTTAATTACAATTCTTTAGTATCGTAAAGTCATAGATCTGGCTGCTTAGACTTGAGTTGTTCATATCACCTAAAACGTTTATCTCATATCTGTCTTGCTCAGCTTTTGACAATCACAATTTAGAATTGCATATACCATCCGATCCATCAGATATATATATACACATTACCTTTTCTTTGGCAGCTTTCTTCAAAATGCCTGGAACAAATCTTGGCTGTTGAGGGATTGAAACTTGTGTCGCATCGGCCGATCGCTGTATAAGTTTCGCCCTTGCTCCTTGTTGATTCCAGGGCGAGGAAGTTTGTGAAAACTTAGTCCTAAACACTGTGTGCTTGTGCAAGGACATCCAACGATGCAACAATTATTGCCACCCCCACCTTTTGTTGACAGACTTCTGTTAGATAACATTGCAGAACGCGAAGCAAGCATCATCTTTCCAATCGGGCAAGGCAAACCGGAAGTTGGTTATACTTCCCGTTCTCATTCTGCCGCGATCAGGAGTTGCCATATTCGTCTGCTGAATATCCTAGATGAATCTGTTTCAAAGCTTCTGGGGATTTTCCCCCCTAGGTCAAGCGGCTGCCGGCTGCCGGCTGCCAGCGGCTTGCGGGAAGCTAATCGAGACGCCGCAAAGGATGTTACATGGCATCACGACTTTCTCGCTTGTGAAATTGTTTTGTTGGGAGGTTATTTCCAATGTCTAGGGAACTCGTGGCTGCATTTCAAGGTCTGGGCCAGTAAATTTAAAACAAGAGAACTGGACCAAGCTAAGACAAAACAAAGACGAAGACAATCTAGTTTCCGGACACTAAAGACTTAGCTTTAGTACATGTGCAGGGCAGGAAAGCAGGAAAATGACTGGGTCAGTTCGCATGTTGACCGGAAAACTCGGGATTAACGGGACCCAAAATAAAGCTATCCGAGCCTTCGAAGAAAGCTGTCGAACCTCTCAGGCTCCAATAAGGAGCTATCCACACGGCCGTATGCAGACGCATGCCCAAGGGAGCTTACCGTACCCAAACACGTAGCAAACAGAGTGCCGAAAGAAAGGAACTAATTGGCAGATCTGCAGAAGATCTTTTTGAGGATCTGCCAAGTTCCTTTCTTTCGACCCTCTCTTTGCTACAAGTTTGGGTACGGTAAGCTCCCTTGGGCACAGGCGTCTGCATACGGCTGTGTGAGCGCTGCCAGTATCTTTGTTGGAGTTATCTTTCGGAAATGTAAGCGCTCTGTCCTCATTTGTTCTTTATTAGCTATCCACACGTTCTAAAATGGTGGCGTGTATGGCTTTCCAGTGGGGAAAACTTCGAATGTTGAGAAGAAATCGGCTGTTCTAGGACAGATGCATCTTTTTGGTGTGTTTGACAGCTACGAACTATTCAGAATGTTTCGTTGCAGACGGGAACATATTCTAGCATTTACTGCTGGAGTAGGATGAGAGACAGCTGTTGCCAGTCGCAGCCTTAAGTTGCTTTCAATTATTGGGTTGTTTTATGTCACAGACCGTCACATTTCTCTGGGTTTTCAATTGTATATCGTAGGTACGTGACAATCTAGGTCAGAAAGGCGGAGCGCAGCGTGCGAAACTCCCGTGAGAATTTGAAGCCAAGTTTTTTCACAAGTGCGTTGAGGTACCGAAAATTTTAATTATACGTGAAATAATTACTTTTTTTTTTTTAAAAATTCTCCAAACCACGATAATGAATAATTGTTTCTATCGTTTAAATATATCTTGCCAGTGACGCTTGTTTGTAAGCCCACTTGGAGCAGGCCAAAAAAGACGCTCCCAAAAACAACTTTGCCATACAGAATCTAAGTAACCCGTAGCATAAAATATTGAATAACTGGATTAATTAAGCATTTTTAATTGCATCTGCTTAATTTTATGAGGTTTCAATCCCTGCCGTGTTTTTAATTCAATTTTTCTCAAGAGTCCCGTCTGCTTAGACAAAATGGTGTCGTAAGTGTTAAGCAAATCTCAGCGTGTCTAATTGAAAAAAGACCTAGTCTAGTAAATCTGTTTGCTGTAAGCTCATTGTTTCTTTCCTTTGGTAGAAGAATCATTTTCAGTTCCGTTTCACACATAATCTTG
>SMGT01011176.1:20764-50688 GCA_004794575.1 Lanistes nyassanus
GTTAGTGAGAGATTTGGGTGGTGTCCTGGTTATGATAAAAAAAATAAATCAGTAAAATCAATTAATTTTACCTCCATTGTATTGCTGAGAGGTTAAGCTTTCCATTGATACCTAATTTTTAAATATTGGTGAAGATCTGTAGAAGTTATGAACGTTTAACGCTCAAAAACTCAGTTCGCTGGACACAATTTTCCTTCAGATCGCCATGTAAAAAAACGTCACAAAATTAAATCAAAGAAAAATTCATAACTCCCTTAATTTTTGGCCTATTTTAATAATTTTTATGTCATTTTGTTTGTATTTTTAAGCTCTTTATAATGATTCACATCACTTTTGAAAAAAAAAATTTTGAATTTTTTTGTCACGTACCTATATATCGGGTTAACCACAGCTTCTTTGAAAGCAAATTACATATATATTATATTATATTTATCTTTTATGGTCCTCATTTGTCTTTGGATTCTGGAACAGTCTTCGGTACCACCCTACTGGCAATTATCTGAATTACTATTAGTCAAACTCAGGGGAGCGTGGCTTCACAGTCGGAGATTAATGAAAAATAAAACCAACAGCAGTGTTCTCGACAGAGATTTCAAGTAGTATCATATCTTCATATTCCCTGGTTTGCTTACAAACGCAATTGGGATTTTCATTCATACTAACGCTTATCGACATCAAAACAGAGATAGTGTGACAGTAGAGATAGTTACTACTGGTAGTCTTGACAGGCCCTGTAGCCATGTAAAATTTCCTGAAGTTATGTCCGAATAGCACCATTCTATAGGAATAGCTGTATTTTCTTAACCGGATAAATTTTGCTATTCCCAAGGAGTGAATACGGCAAAATAACTATCCAATGAGTTACTTTTAGACGGCGAAATTTCTTCTTTAGTGAGCATGCACTAGATTTATTGCCGAACTTCATGTCTGGAATATCTGCGATGGCGGAAAATTTAAACCCTCTAGAGAAAATAAATCCGCACACCAAACTAGTCCAGCAGAGCAGTCAGTTTCAGATTCTGCTACAAGAATCGGCAGTCCGCAGCTCTACCAACTGAGCTAACCAGCCCCCCCCCCCCGCATTGCTGAGTGCAGTCAACGTTTATATACTACTAAAGATGAACTCCTCTCTTCATACTCTCCCGGCTGTTAGAGTATTCCGACTGCAGGAGGAAATAACTGGTGGTGGTTATTTAGATGTGAGGGAAAGACAGGGGGATAGGGGGAAGACGTGCGACTCCGCCACTCACACTACCTCGCTCTCTGACTGTTATTCAACAAACTAAAATCCACGCAGTAAAGAAGTTCCTCAATACAATTTTATTAAATAAAGAGTCGTCAATACCGGGAACCACAATACATGACAGATGAGAACAGAATAGACTCTTCCACTAAACTAGGTTCGAGTATTCACTAGCAGATAGATCAGAAGAAAAGTGTCAACGAGATCTACTTACAGTCTCACTCAATCATTCACTCAGATGGACATTTAAGCCGTATAAGATTTAACTCACCACTGAAATCCGTTGACACAGGCACACAAATCCACGGTATGATTCAAGTCCTTTCACTATAGTTCACAACAAACCACTGAGATAAAAAGCTTGGGCGAGTCTCTGGTAAAATTCTTCTAGACAACGTTCATTTCCCAAGGTGCGGGAGGTGTAGATCTATGCGGATTCTGGTTTCGCTGAACAAGTTCCTGGACAACGTCTGACGGGTGAGGTTATCTTTAGATATCACAGTTTCTTTCTTTTACTGAAGATACTAGACTTCACAGTCTTACAGGCTGATGGATCTTCTTCTAGCCTGGAGTCACAGAGCGTAGGTTTCTCTCCTAGGGCAAGACAGCAACGATTCGACGATTTACCGGGTCTCCTAACACCGGCTCCGACAACGGCAAGCTTTCAAGACGACGGTCTTGATGTCAAAGTACCCTCCTTGGTACATACGTTCCGCCACCATTGGCGGGAGAACTAATGCCCTCTGGCATACACACAGACTCTCCTCAGTCTGTTAACACTTTCAGACTCTCTTAGTCTGCTAAACCACTTCCAGACTCTCCTTAGTCTGCTAAACCACTTTCAGACTCTCCTTAGTCTGCTAAACAACTTTCAGACTCTCCTTAGTCTGCTAAACAACTTTCCCCCTTCCCTAGGGGACTTCTAACTATCCTGACTAGGCAAGCAGGACACTAGTAAGACTACACTGCCTGATGCTTCAGGCCAACAACCTTGCCTCTCAGGAGATCATTCCCTACGTCTTTTCTCGTCGATGATTCTCTTGTGACTGGCGATACAGGAGGCTTTCTCTCCACGCGTCTTGGCGATCACGTGGACACGTGCCTATCTGTGATTGGGTGTAACAAGTGGTGTACGTGTCTGGTCATCTGTAGAAGTTTCTAGAAATAGAAGGTTCTAGAAGAAAACTGTTTAGCTTGCATGTCCTTGAGTGAATTTGGCGCGAAAGTACGAAGCAGGTTTGCGTCACTAAAGACCTTGATACTAAAATAGGATTCTAGACCTTGAACTAATTCGGCGCGAAATCTGCACGTTGATCATAGAAAAAAAAACCCCGCGGGTAATAAGTGCGTTGGGGTCAAGTTGTCCTAGATATTCATGTATAGAAAGTATAGAACGTACTAATTAAAAGAAAGCCCTTTAATAAAAGATCGTGTGTGGCATGTAAAATGCATGGGAATTTACTACAACTTCTGAATGAATGAACTAATCTGTGTTTAACAATGCTGTTCTACTAGACTTGCTACATTATGACAACAACTGGAGACAGTGAATGGAGATGTCGCCATTTTGTAGTTAAAAGTTTCCATCTTCTTGTCATGGGAACGCTAGAGGGGGGTCGTTTCCGTGACAGTTATTTAGAAGGACAGTGCTTCCACCTTGCGGTGATTTCGCACTATGGGGGGATGGGGAGGAAATAACTTCACGGTTTGTGGCCATATATCCGCTTCGTCATGCGGGATAACTCTTACTACGCATTCGTTGCCTTTCTTATACAGAATAATTTGTGTAAGAAAGGCAACTTTTGTGCATTAAGAGTTATCCCGCATGACAACGGGGAAGACTGCATCTAAGTAAGTGATATATATTCTTTGGTGCAATCACCTCGGAAAAATAAAACAAAAGCCTTAACTTGGAGCAATCTGTTAACCGTGTATCATCTGTCAGGGTAACCATAACTTGTATCAGTAGTGTCGAAGTTCCATGCCAGTTCACAAGTTCTGTCAGCATTAAATCTATCTACAGTAGTCAACATGTCAGTTCTTGGAAACGTGTATTTTTGATATATAACTAGATCATCAGATACGTCGAAAGAACTTTTTTCTTTATCTCTGAAAACTCTGTTTTTTGAGTATATCTGGTCGGCGATAACGTTGATATAAAATGAAGGCAGCCATCATGGAACAAGGCTATCCTCTCTTGGGACGACCGAATAACGATTCCAGAATAACGATAGACGAAACAAAGCTATTCAGCTTTCGTGCATGGGAAATCCAAGGAACTGCTTCTAGAATAGTTGGTATTACAGGAATAAATCAGATGTTCGATTTTCTTGCATAACAGGACATGTACATTCCACCGGTTTTCTCCCTGGTTCTATAAATACCTTCATTTCCCCTGAACCTATTTGCGGAGAGCCGTTCAGGACCGCATAGTGACTCGTTCATCTGAAATCCGGATAAGCGCTAATCGCCATTACGTCTCCACGGATAGCGACTAACCGTCCATAGTTATTTGTTTTACAAACATATGACCCATAGAGCTCCTGATTTTTTCTTTAAAAAGTTTCTTTTAGCAGGCTCGATTACACTGTCCGGTTGTGGTCAGTTTTGAAAGAAATTAAGTTGTTAAACCAGAATTCACAATCGTCGCTCAGTCTGCAACAATCACCGCGTCCACCCTTCGTTCACGCGGATCGTAAGGAACATGATAAGGAGGCCCAGACTGTTGGGCAAGAACGAGCAAATCTTCTCTTTTATCACCGTTCTCGCCAAACTGGCTCTGTCATCAGCGGCAGCAGGGGGTGATAGCACCTTGATCCTGATGGGGCTTCTGGGGTTTTGCTTGTGCACTGTCCGTGAAACGGCAAAAGGTACAGAGAGGGAACTGAGGGTGTGAGTTGGGTGGGATCTGCCTATCAAACACTGGCTTTGGTGTCCATCCGTCCGCTTCACTCCGAAGCCCCTCTACCACGCTGGGTACAGAGTGCCCTTTCTCTTTCCCCTTCCCCAACACACCCACGCACGCACGCAAACGCATGCATTCACCCACGCATGCACGCACGCACATCAACGCGCGCGCGCACGCACACACACACCGTTCCGGCGATTGACTCGACGTGAACGATGTGGCTAAGTGAGCAGAGTTTCCGCTTCGACAGCTAGCACAGGACTTTTTTTATGATGCCAAACTTGTTCCATCGGCATCTTGTTCTTCAACGCCGTGTCATCCCTGCGAGGGAACTATTTCTATCATCATTTCGAGGCTATTTCCGCTCTCTCCCCTGCCAACGGAACTCAGAAGAAAAGGATGTATTTTTAAAGGAAGTTCTGTTTCCTCCTTCATGACGAAGCCAAGATTCCGGTGTTTTGATTTTAATGTCGGAAGCGTGGATACAGGCAGCGCCCATGTGTTTCTGCGAGAAGAAAAAAAAAAGCTGCTCTTTTATAACAGGGACAAGGGGCAGGGCAGCAAAAATGTGCACTGTAACTATATTCCAAGACGTTTGGACTGAGGCTGTGAATGCTGTCTCTTCGAACAACAAATAGCATCGCTGGAACCGCTGGAACCGCTGGAACCGCTGGAACCGCTGAAACCGATCTAGACTCTGACTCCAATCCACTAAAGTATGTTGCTCAGAGGCTTATGCAGACAATGTAGACAAACTCGGCTATATATTCTGACGGACAAAAGAACTGCAATTGTAATGCTTCATTATATTTTCGCCAGTTTTTATCATGGTCCTGATGCAGTCTGCTGCTTTTACGGGAAAATCACGTTCAGAAACGGGCTCTATTGCTCTAGACAGAGAGAAAAAGATCTGACCTTATGTTGCACGTACCTAGACAATGAAAGTGCTGACTGCCAGTTTTATGCATGAGCACAGTTCACTATTCCTGTCCTATAACTGGCAGCTGTAATACGTCTTTTGGATATCCCTCTTTTCAGAAACCAGGTATGCCAAGACTCAGTGCATCTCAGCGGGAGAGACCAATAGGCCAGCTGATAACAGGAACGCCACAAAACGACGTTGCAAATGCTTGTGGCGTCCACCCACCAACTATCTTCTGTCTCTGGCACCGATTCAGGGCAACAGGATCCGCCAATGACCTGGTCAGAAGTGAAATACCATGTGCTGCATCTCAGAGAGACGCTCGTACGATTTAGGTCTCATGACCCGATGTTTTGGAAAACTATGGGTCCCGGGACTTTATGTCACCCCATACCATCAATGGGGCCTCTCCAGAAATCCAGCTCTAGGATATTGTTAATATCATACCGCTGATTTCTTCGCTTCCAGATCCTGACTGGCGTGGGGGACACAGTACCGACTTTCGTTGGTAAACAGAATGTTCTGCCACTGCCGCCACGTTCAGGTGAGATGTTGGGCAAACTGCAACCCAGCCTGCCGATGCTGAGCTGTCAGTACAGGTCCTCTAGTAGAACCTCTGCAGCACGGGGCTCCCCTCAGTCAGCGTTCGGTGCAATGTTCGTTTATCTGCCTGTTGTGGCTGGCGATAAAGTTCCTGGCTGTTGCTGCTGCACTGTGAAATGGATTTCTCGCATGCTGCAGGTAAATCGTGTGCGATTGTCTCTTCAAGTTCTAGCAAGCGGTCTTTCGCAAATGCAGCTAACCATTTCTTTCTGGTGTGTGTTATTCTTTCCAGCACCTCATTTTCCGTAAGCTGGTGTCATCAGTACGTGTTGCAGGACAGCTTCTGGAAAGATGCAACCACATCGAAGATGACATCCGTAAAAATAACTCTCATCATATTTCTACAAGTGCACACACTCTAACCGACGGCAGTCACTCGAGCTCTCTGGGTTTTTCCTTCTGTTTTACAGCCTGTCTCTGTCTCTTTCTCTCTCACACGCACGCACGCATGCACACACAGTTTTGCAGATCATTTGAACAATTTACTTAATCCGGAAACAAGATCATACTCATGCTTCGTTGCTAAACGCAGTTCGCCTCCTCTTCTCCTCAGCATAGCATTCAGGAAGTGTACGCACAAACACGTGACCTGCCTCCGCTGACAGACTGAAAGCAGGTGCATATTACTTGCACTGAACTCGTCTTTGCTGACGCATGCTAGATACAGATGGTCAAATAATTACGGAGTTATATTTCATCCCCCTGATCGCACAAAGTCGCAAAAATTATGTGCGCAGACGTCTTCCTTCGAGCTAAGTTGTGTCTGGGTCTCACATTAATTTTCGTTTCTGACCAGGTTTAATGACGCATATTGCTCGCCTTTTGGAAGTTTTAAAAAGGACCTGATGAACCTATCATATCAATCTCCTTCTGGCGCCTTCTCTCTCTTTCTCCTGCTTCTGGTGCCTTCTCTCCCTCTCTCTGCCTACTCTGTCCGTCTTCCCCCTCCTTCCCCCCTCCCACCCCGTTTTCCCATCCCTCGTCCCACCCGCATCCACCATTTTCGTTCGTTGTTTGTTGTTTTTTTTTTTTTTGGCTTTCGTTGAGGTAACTTCCTATAGCGTGTTCTAAGTGGTTTTCGCGTGTTTAATCAACGTTATAAAAAGTAATACCACTTCAGAATTCCTAGCGTATCGTGTGTCCCCGAAGCCTGTAATAAATTTAGCTCAAGCCGGGCAGCAGACAGCGGGGGGAAAGTATCTGGGGGTGGGCTGCAGTAAAGGCTTTCAAATATGCCTGCTTGCCTGGCTGGCTGTCTGCTTGTCTGGCTGGCTGTCTGCTTGTCTGGCTGGATGGATGGCTGCCTACCTGTCTGTCTGTCTCTTCGTCTGCAGTTTTTCATTTCTTCCTTCCTTTGTGCTTTTTCTGTCTCTCTGTCGGTCTTCTTGCTTTCCTTCCTTCCTACTATCCTTTTTTTTCTTCCGATCGCCCGTCCGTCCGTCTGTTTGCCTTCAAACAGCTGATTGAATTATTGATTAATAGGTTTTATCCGATTTCAAGTCAGGAACGTGGTGCTGTATGCAGAGAAATAAGTCCTTAATAGCATGGACAAAAATCTTTAAAATTGCCATGCAGGTTATTTAACATACTGAAACCCCAAACTCCAGTTTTGTGGCAGGGCTCATAAAATACCCGCTAGCATCCGCCTGAAAGATGCTGAAGGCTGCACTGACAGATTGTCTGAGCCAGCAGCCGTTATTTCAAGGGGCGCAGAGGATGCAGGAAAAATTAAGCAATACAATAAGTACATGGTAAAAACATAGCCAATAAAACGTTTTTGCGATATTTCAAATACATGTATTAATAAATAATTACTTCAGACTGGAAGGTTATCAGCCTGCTGGAGACAAAAGCACAACAGACTAAAATATTACTGTGATCCCATCCTCTTCTAATTGAAGTAGGATGCGAAAAGGGCGAGGTTAGGCACTAGGGCTGGCTTGCATAAGCTTTCTTCTCTCCTGTTCATCTGTAAAGCTGCACGTAAAATGCACAGGATGAATTAGCATTACGACCTCTCTTATGACTGCAAGTGCAGACAGGAGCGCTCATGCAGGCCAGTTCTGGTTCACTCGCTATGGGAAAGTAAACAGGCCACCGGATGCCGGGAAGCCGTGTTACACGATACACAGTACTTCAAGTCCAATAAAATAAAAAGGCCTATTATATCTGGATAAAACGGCTTCTCCGACCCGCTTTCACACACGCAGCCTGAAACAAGCCAGCCATCCCGATATCCACTTAGTTTGAGCAGAAACGTTTAGCAACACCCTACCAACCTTCGACCAGCGTGCAATGTGCTTATAGCCCTCGCACTTTTACGTGTAAACCTCGTTCTACGCAACAGAACACACACCTAAGCAGACGTGTAGCAAATAAGGGTGCTTGTGCAGAGTTATTTAAAGTACTAACCTGACCAAACAAGCAAATTTTGTTCGACACATTCACTGGAGCTATCAGTCTTGGGCTGGTTCGCGTCTGCTCTACGATCCGTTCATAAGAGTGGTCATTAGGTCGATTCAACCCTTGTATTTTACGTCCACCTTTACGTATGATGATAACGCTCATCCAAGCCACCTTGCATCTTTGGGAGGGGGGTGGGGTGGGGGGTCATTTTTTGGTTCAATCTCATGCTTATACTGTCTATAATTCGTACAATAGCTTGCATGCAACCAAGTGCGTGTCTGAACAATAATGTGTAAGATTGTTGTTTTGTGTGATTCAATGTATAAGCATACCCAGTGAAGTAATGTCATATTTCATCAGAAAGATTGTAGGATGACGTCTGACAAAGCCATCTTATTGTCACCTCATTGGAACAAATAAAGGATGTCTAATTGAGTTCGAAACCATACTATTATATATATATATATCTATTGAAAGTAGCTTGTAACAAAGAACAAGTAAGTCCTTACATCAGTAAAATAGTATTCTCTAATAGTTACTACGACAGTGCGAATATCCAGTAGATCTTTATATTAGTCTGTAAAACGTAGTCTGTATAACTTTGTCGGTAATAAGATTTTACCAGCGATCCACAAGATTCTTATATCAATCAGTAAAATAGTATTCTATAATTAGAGTATGCCACAGATCCAAGAGCTCCTTATATTATTAAATCGTATTTATTACAACTGATTGAAAATTCGCGTGTTACTGGTAAATAGAAAATGTGGAGAGCAGACTATAAGAGCCCTCTCTCTCTCTTTCTCTCTCTCTCTCACACACACACACAAGTCTAATCACGCGCGCGCACACACACACTGACTCACACAAAATCAGCATACAACATCTGCAGTTAACTGTACAGTAACAACACTATTGTGCTTCCTCAAGGGTATTAATTTCGCAATCACCTCGCACGTGAAAAAGCCCAGTGCAAGTTACAAATGCCATATCTAGTTTGGCACACACCACGAAGTTTGCGGAAGTTAAGGTACAAGAACTGCTGTCAGACACCAGAGCAGTCAGGGTAGAACTGGATATCCCATACAGCACCCCAGTTTTTGGCCTTCTGGGTTCACTCAGTCTAGGGTGGGAGACAGGGTTGTAAATATATTCACGGAGTTCTCTTTAGGAGGGTTGAGGCAGGAAGGTACGAAATTAATATTGTTCTCTCGTGGTGGAAACATAACTCTCGGGGCTGTGGAATACTTATCACTCCAAAATATGCAACAGGGTTGATCCTCTATTTTGTTTTAGTTGGCATTTATTTTGGATTTCAAATAATCTTATGGGATCCATACCCTCCTATATGTTACCTATATGCTACATCTTTTCTCTGTAATGTTGCAGTCCTAGCTGAATTAAAATGCCCCCACTCTCTTTTGTCAGTGTAGTTAAGGCAACATAAACTATACTGTCACTTTTTGTGCATAGACTTCATGATTCATTTTCTTATAATATTGTTCTATGTTCTTTTTCTAAGTTTAGGTCACTGTCTGACCCTATTATGTAACGGCAAAGTCAAGGTGAAGCTGACCTAGAAGTCACACCTCAGATAAAAGCCATCGACAGGTTGATAGTTGCTCAGTTAGTTGCTTTGCTGTAAATGTTATTCGCCATAAAGGGATCTCCTGGCGACTGTGAATAAGACTACATCGACAGTTATCCGTGGAAAATATCTGGGCTAACCGGGCGACAAGAAATTACAGAATGTGAAGGAGGTGAGGCGGCTGGGTGTTTGCTGCTTAACCTCCCGCCTCAAACTATGTGCATATCAGGACAGTGTTACTTTAAGTTTATGTGCTGCCACACATGGGAGTGCTGCAGCAACAAAGGCTTCAGTTCCACCCAGTCACACTATACTGACACCGGGCCAACCCGTCCTTGTACTCTCCCCTATAGTGGCAGGCGTGTGGCAGGACAGCTACTAGATTGTCAATGATTAAGTCTTAGGTCTGACTCGGTCGGGATGCGAACCATCGACCTCCTGCATCGGAAGCGGACGCCTTAACCTCTAGACCACCGAGGCGGTGAATGTGAAGGAGGTAACCGATTGGAAAGAAAAGGGAGAAAATGATCTGGAGTGGGAACCAGAAGACCCATCCAGAGGAGCAGGCCTAGAATGAACATGTGTACAACGATTTCAGAGGGCAAGGACTCACCTGAAGTGCCACACTAAATGGTAGGTGTGGTGTAGCAACATAGTTGCCTGCCAGTCCTCGGTTGCGTGGGGTTCCAGCCTCGGCGATAACACTGTGAAGAGTTTGACAACGCAAAGTCTGCTGTTATGATAGAAGACGTAGCGAGGAAACTTCCTATCAAGTTATGGTTGGACAACCAGCGAGGGGCCCTTCTTTGCCACAGACTGTAAGCGACTTATTAGGTCAATGTGATGTCCTGTTGTGCGGCTTTTTTGAAAAAAAAATGCAAGTAATCATTGTTTGTACCCAGTGACTCTTGAGCAAAGGAATGTGCGCCTTATTGTTATCCTTACACAGCAGGCGATAGGAGATTCGTATGATAGTTGATGTGTAGATTTTGCTTAGACTGACGTGTATAGAAGAAGCATCTTATTCAATCACATGTAAAAATAACACTGGGTTATGAGATTCTTTAGGGAGATCGTAGGAGGATGAGTCGTATAAACACATCGATATATCAGATGTTTTACAGTGGCAGGTTTTTTCTGTCTACGCATTGTCGTTCGTTTAGGTCGGTCGTATGAGATTGAGCACATGAGACGAGACGTTAGGGGTAGAAAGAATTCCCCGAATAGACGACGTATATTGAACGTAGCGTTGTCCAGTTCTACCATTCTTCAGTTTTCAATAATAACAGGGTTGTCATGGAGTTCACGGCTCAGTCGCTTCGAAATCTGAAAAGTTATGCAGCATTTAAAACACATTCTTCAGATAAGAAAGGGAGCAGACAAAGAAAAAGAGAAACATTTGTTTACTGGGGACATCCTCATAACTGTTTTGCTCGGAACCCCAGCAAACGCTGTACCCGTTATAACATGTTCTCACCATTAACCCTTCAGGCAGCCATTTCAAGCATCTAAGAACGTTTTTGCTACATTTTTTTTATGTTCGTCTTACTTTCTCGTGCTACGTGCGTAGTAAAATTTTCCGTTTCAAAGCTAAGGCAACTGGATCCAGTGACAGTCGAAAAGGTAGGGTTGGGTGGAAATAGGGCGGGGGAAATTAATCCCGGCTCTCCCAGGAAGTAAATCTCTTGATGAAGTAAGTGTGCAGGCCGTTAGTGATGCGATACCTTCACGCCTTGACGCTTCTCTCTTTACACTGAAACGCGAACATCTGTATCTAGGCACCTCGCGACGGATCGAGAGGGTTAGACCTCAAGGTGTGTCCCTGTAGGAAAGCGAACAGAAGCTTCCCGAGCACAGTGCACAGAGCGATCTCCAGCGACAGGCGTGTGTTTACGCTTCCGGATGGAGGATGTATGGTAGCGGGGGTTTGTCTTCTGATGACCTGATCCTTTCGTCTCGCTCTGTCAGGGAGTATCTCGGTCCTCATTGTGTCAGAAGCCCTCTTCTCCTAAGCAGAAATGACAACCCGCGCTATATTTTATTGAAACTGCGCACGCTCGTTACAAATTTCACAGCGAGTACTTATTTTAGATTTTAGTTTGAGTGCTTCTGACATATTTATAACGATGTCAGAAGTTCAAGAGCGATTGTTTACAAACGTACAAAAACAGAAGCAACAAGAGCAACAACAACAACAGCAGCAGAAACAACACAACAAAATCAAGAGTCCTGTTCTATTGCGAAAGGGTTTTTTTTCCTCTGCCGGCCAGGAGAACACCAGAATAAACACAAGTTTGGGTGGTCCAAAGCTGTAGAAGATGATGTCTGATGCATTTTATAACGGGCAGCAATGTTTGTTCATGTCGTTGCAGAGGCAGGGGGCAAGGTTCCTACGTGCGTGCGCATGTCAAATCACTACCGTTCAAAAAAAAAATCTGGCGAGTCACTGAGTTTATCCATCTTTCCTAGCAGAAGTATGGAAAGTTAACCTTAGAAGGAACGAAGGAAGAGACGCAGAAGACAAAGAAAGAGCGAGTCTATACACCTGCATTATAATTCTGAAATTAAAAAGAAATACACTTCCTGCAAGAAAAAAGACTAGACAAAAGCTCATACTAAACTGTTAAAGATGCACGTCGTGACGCTCTTTTCCCTACAGAAGCTGTCAGAAGGATAAGCTACAACAGCCGATCGTTTGGTGAAGTGCGTGTGCCCTGGTTGCCGCCCGCCATGCGAGGACAACTGCGTACCGTGTAATGACAGCTCTTCCCTCCTGCCCGCCAACTTTTCATCTCCCCGTGAGCCCAGCTTTGGTAACTGGAAACGGAAGGTGAGAGAAAATTAGTTTAATTTCTCTTCCAAATCAACCTTGCTGGTGTTACCCCAGTTCTAATTTTTGAACAGAGGATAGTCGAAGCTTCAGGCAAATATTTGTAGCTGGTACACTGGAGTTGTCCCTCTTTGATTTTCTTCGTGGGTAGCGAAGTGGTCTTGGTGGGAGAGAGGGAGTAAGGGAGAAAAAAAAACGAGGGAGAAAAATTGAAAGAAAAGAATAAACTTTAGGTTCACAAGTGCAAACTACTTAGAAATAAACAATATATTTCATATTTAATTGCTTTATTCAGTTAATATTCTGAAGTTCTACAAAACATGGGAGAAATATTTTGAATATAATTCACGAGAGCCTTATTACTGTGTTTGTGAGGTTATTTTCAAAATTATAGGTAATCTCAGATGCTGCAAACTAAACCTGGGTAAAAGTCTTCCTTAGCACGATAAATATACTTCCAACTTTGCTGAGCGTGGCAAGGTTAGCGCACTGGCACGCACATTTGTCCTTTTGGTAAAGGTCGTTAAGTCAGCCTCTGCAGGTGCTTAGAAAGGTAAACGTGATCTTTACACCGGGCTGCGAACATGAAATTTTAAAATAAAATAAGGGTTAATGTTGCAAGGTGGGGAAATAAGGTAGCTTCAGTGTGCTAGCTGACTTACTGCCGCTATCTTGATGAATGATACAGTTTCATCAAACCGATGAAAAGATCTAAGCAAATGTCACCCAGAAAAGAACCTATGATTTCAAATGACGTGGTTCTGTATAATAGGGCGTAATGACTGACATTAGTGACACTGCTGACGAAGAAAGAAAACAAAATGTTTCTGGGGCAGGGAATTCTCGCCTACTGTACTCTCTGCCTCTGTCTCTCCCCCCTCCATCTCTCTCTCTCTCTCCCCCCTCCCACTCCTCCTTTCTCCCCCTCTCTCTTTCTGTCTTTTGTCTTTCCAGTCTCCTCTTCTCCCTCTGTCCTCCCCACCTTCTCTCTCTCCCCCCTCTCGCCTCTCCTCTCATACGGATAAACAAACGCACCCAGCCACGAAGCACAAACACACTCACACGTACCCATGCATCGCCTTTTGCTCTGTGTGCTTGAACAGGAAATGTGTCCTACTCTGTGTCCTTTAAAGGGTGGGGTGGGGGGAACAAAGAAAAGCAAAGCACCGTGAGCAACTGTCGCGTGTGTGTAGGGAAAAACCGCCCTGTCTTTTCTCTTTATTTACTGATAATTGTTTTAACAAAAATGGATAATCAGATTTTGCATCCCAGGTATCAAAGTTGCTGTGTCGTCTTAGTTATCTTTGCGCCCTCCAAATACGTCCCCACCTTCCCACAAAAGGAAAACGGATGCAGGCCTGGGATTTTGAAATTATTCGATTGTATGATACTCCTCTGTCTACTCACTGACATCTACTTCTGTCTACCCACTATCTAGTCCTTTGACTATAGTCACTGCACGTGTAGCCCTCTGTCTAGTCATTGACATCTACTTCTGTCTACCCACTATCTAGTCCTCTGCCTATAGTCACTGCACGTGTAGCCCTCTGTCTAGTCACAGACGATCTCTCTGTTTAGCCATCTAGTCATTTGTAACGTTAATTTCAATGTTTTAAAAATATCTGGACCCTTAGGTGGGCTTGCTTAACTGGGCAGGGGAATGATGTCTAGGTACGGACGACAGTGGCGAGAAGAAAGCGGAGGACGGATCAGGATCTTTTCGGCCTACTCACACAGGAGCAGACGACAGGGCCAGAAGAGAAACTGGCGGACAGTCTGTTGAGAGAGCTGCCGTCGACTCCTCTATGATGCGATCGTCAGAGGAGCCAAAGCTTGGACATGTCAATGTGTGGGCCTGGCAGCCACTGAGTGAGGCACAGGATTCTCAACTCAAAAATGCTAGTGTGAAAACTAGACGGGAGACAAGAGCACCCAGCAAGTTTGACGGTCAGTAAGCGAGAGAGGGTTCTGAAGCAAGCAGGTTGCTAGGTTTTTGGAGCATCTCGATCTGACTTTCGATGTTTTCGATTGGCTTCGAAATAGTTTGGAAACTGGCTGGTTTGTAAAATTAAAAATTACATCCTTTTTGTAGCATGAGTCAGATGAAAGCGATCGTCTGCGGTTCTAACAATGGGGTAGATGTATAACACATGAGGTTATTTTAAAAAGCCATATTTAGCGAAAATCGGAAGGTAGTTAGGTTTTTGAGTCCGTGCAGAAAAAACCTCTTAGATGCAACCACTGCGATCGGCCACCTGTAGACCTACGTGTGAAAGAATAAACAAGTGTTAACTTCTACCAGCAATGTATACTAAATAAAGAGATTCAGCCATTTCTGTAAACCAGGGCTGATTTAAAACAAATGAGATAACTCTCATTAAATAAATTAGCAATTTTATGGTGCTCCCTTGTGTGTGTGTGTGTGGAGGGAGG
The DNA here is from genome assembly GCA_004794575.1 of Lanistes nyassanus. Classification (NCBI taxonomy): domain Eukaryota; kingdom Metazoa; phylum Mollusca; class Gastropoda; order Architaenioglossa; family Ampullariidae; genus Lanistes; species Lanistes nyassanus. The sequence goes on from SMGT01011176.1 coordinate 35,698, forward strand.
GGGTCTTATCAAAATAAGTGGGGGGGGGCAGATTTAGTTAAGGAAAGTAAAAGACTGTGAACGTCAAGGCTCAAATAAGAGATCTGCTGAGAAAAAAGGTATTGGGATGATCATTTTCGTGATGCTGCGTGCTTGTGCTTGTGCGTGCGTGTGTACGCGCTTGTACGTGTATATATGTGTGTGATTTTGAGTCTGAGTGAGAGTATGGATGTCTATGTGCTCGCCCTCCGTTTATTAAAATAACAATAACTAATAATTATTGTTATTGTTATTATTTTTTAAAATTGTGCTTAAGAATCAGGTTAGTCCTTTGCAAATGCGTTCTGTAAACAGGTTGTATGAAGCTCTTATGCATGTAAGCTCTGACTAGTCTGTTGGTCAGTGGTGGTAATTGCCGTTAAGGAATGCAAGAAAAATATATCTTCAAGTATGTCCTCCAGGTAAAGGCACAAGCCTAGTAGACTCTGAAATACGTGTCCTCCCTCAATCGTCTGTAGCACGAAAGCACAATTAAATTTCAATTTATAGCAAACACCCGTTGGTGCCCATTAACCCTCTCGTTTGAGCCATCGCTGGAGGGAACTTGTGTCTGCTTATCAACTGGTGCTCAGGTGGTGGGGGGTGGGGAAGAGGGGGCGGGGAGGAGGGGGCAGGTTGATGGTGAAGATGTGTATCCGTAGTTTTCTTCTGGTGATGCCCGATGCGCGGTGCAGGCAAGAAAAAGAAAGGCAGCTACTGTATGCCGGTTAGTTTAGTCGGTATACAGCTTGAGAATCGAGTCGGAGGGAAAAAAGCCAAAATAGTTTCTTCACACTTGCAGCAAAGTCTCGTGAGTTTCATCATTTGCGGATTCTGTCCTGAGTGAGTGAGTGAGTGAGTGAGTGAGTGAGTGAGTGAGTGAGTGAGTGAGTGAGTGAGTGAGTGAGTGAGTGAGTGAGTGAGTGAGTGAGTGAGTGAGTGAGTGAGTGAGTGTGAGAGTGCGTGCGTGCGTGCGTGCGTGCGTGCGTGAGGAACGCGAAGGGGACGCGCAGAAAGAGAGAGTAAATGGGTTGATCACGTGACAGGTTGGGCTGACCGAGTGTGTGAACTATCGAGTAAGTGCATGCGCGATGAGAGTCAGTCATCAAATGAACAGACTAATTATATGCCTATAAGTTCTTGCAGCTTCCTGCACGCAGCAAGGAATTATTTTTGATTTTACTTCACATTTTGCAAGCACGTAGGACTGCCTGGTCGAGACTGACAACTCACCAACAATTCACAACGATAACAACCTTGCATAAACATATTCTGGTTTTTAAGTTGTTCGGAAAAAATAACATTTTAAATCTCAAAAATAACCCCGTCTCCCAAATCCCTCGAATAGCACGTTAATTTTTGAAGTAACATGGCAGCACAGGACAGAGAAGTAAAAGTTTCGAACAGATTTATTCTCAACGATGTGCATGTTATCAAAAGCACGTTTTTGTGTTGACACCAACCTATGTGCTGCGCAGTAGGCCACTCTGAGCACCTGCATTTTGTTCTCCCGCCTCAGTTTGTTTCTAGAACACTCGCCCAAACTTGCCCAAACTCACACCACTCCGTTGGTCTTTGTTTTCAATTTCGACTTCCCTGCTGGGTTTTTTTTTAAGTATGCTGCCGAGAGCCACTGACTCCAACGTGTGTGGACCGCCAACCAAAGGTGAACTGTTGATTAAGTGCATTGTTTTTGGAGACTCGGGCATCTTGCTTCGGCTACGGCCAATCTCGGTCACTTGTCTTCAGCGTGGCAATTCTGGATGTTTGGGTCCCAGCGAGGATAGTCTGACACAGGAAGAGTGAAGTACATAAGTATATATATATATGCTTTCCTTTTTTTCTCTTTTCTGCATCCCTCTCTCCCTCTCTATATCACCTTCCTCTCTCTCTCTCTCTCTCTCGCACACCCACACACACACAAACATACGCTCGCCCACCCGCCTCCACGCCCCCGCACCCCCGCACCCCCACACACACAAACACACACACGCACACGCACACTCTCTCGCATACACACACACACACACGCACACAGAGAGACAGAAAACATACGCCCACCCACCCGCTTGCACGCCCCCGCACCCGCACCCACACACACACACACTCGCGCACACACACACTCACTCGCACACACAGAGAGACAGAAAAGAGGGAAGGAGAGACGGGAGGCAGACAGAGATGGGAGACAGACAGAGGGACGGATGGGCGGGTGGACGAAGGGGGGGGGGCGGGCAGTAGGACGGACTGAGAAATACAGACAGACAAGTATCCAGAGATACATATTAAAGCAGAGAAACTAGGACAAAAAAAAACAACTTCAAACGCTTACATGTCGCACATCAGATAACACAAATCTCTTTTCTTTTCCTTCAGATTACAAGGCAGTGATACCAAATGATTGGATCTGCACACGTTAAACAATCTAGCTCTGATTTTATTTACAATTTCAGTTGCAATATCACCAACTTTGCGATATTTTTCTTATTTGTCCCACATATTCATTACCAATCATCGACCTAAAAAAAATGGAACGTGGAAAAAAAATGTTACAAGCATTATCATGAGATATTTCATGGACTGAACCGGTTTTTTTTCACATCCTCCTCTCGTCTGTAGATAACCACAAGTTTGACAGAAAATGTCGTGTGCCACGACTCAGACACGCGCAGAGAGAATCCAAGCCACTTACATGTTTTGTAAGACGGTATTTCATCCTCAGTCCCCTAGACTTTTGCCTCTAAAATCGAACGAATCTAAGCAGGAAAGTGTAAAGAAGAGAGAGAGAGAGGAAAAAATAATGTTTCTCTATAATAATATTTGTTGATAGTAGTCTTAATCTATTCTAGTAGTTTGATCCACTTGCCCAAAGCTTTCCCGTTAAGATGCCACGTGAAAACCGTACCTTTTCAGATTATTAACAACAAAATACCACCACCATCGTCTTCGTCGTCGTCGTCGTCAATCATCATCATCCATCATCCATCCATCATCCGTCCATCATCCATCATCATCCATCATCATCCATCATACATCGTCGTCCATCATCCATCATCCATCCACCATGCATCCAGCATCCACCATCCACAATCCATCCATCATCCACCCACCATCCACCCACCATCCACCATCAGAAACGTTCGTGTCGCGTTCATCTTGCAACACCGCGTACCTGTAGAACAGCAGTTTCTCTCTCTCTCTATCTCTTTATTTTTAGACTGCAGAAATCACAACCAGTTAACCTTCTCCATCATAAAATGTCAAAATAGATGGCAAATACTCCGCTGAAACTATCCTCCCCGTCATTCCGTGCCAGGTGTTCGGAATTCTGTCTGATGACAGCTACGTCTGGCGAGCAGTAACAGCAAGGATAGTTTGCTGCCTATGCAAGAGTTATCGTTCTTTTCTTGGTGCCAGCGGGGCTAGCTCTTGGACAGTGTTACTGAGATGGATGATGGAAATGTAGGAGGGATGGCCAAATAAAAAGGTAGGAATTTCATGAAGTAATTGCAATCAGAAACAGTGACGTCGTGATTGTGGACACATAAACCAGTTTTAACACAGAAGACGAGCGGGATAAAAAGACTTCGGCCTCAACACGTCGTACTAAGAGTCTTTTGCATCCTGTGAAACGACTGAAAAGAAACGCCATGGAAAGAAAATGAACGATCGAACAATCGAACTGAACAGGTACTGACCTGTGTAGGACACTAACGAACCATGGAGGGACAACCGAATTTAAAATCGTTGGAAAGTATTAAGGAATTTATATGAAACGAATCAACGAACTATTAAATCAACGTGGAAAGAGATAAGAGTGAGGTTAGAGTTCCACATGAGTCCCCGTTTTCCTGTCGGGTCCGAAAAATAAATCTGGCTAAGTCGAACGATTTAATAAATGTGGAAAGCGAATAAAGGATTTTCGCACCACCGCCAGCTTTCCGCCCGAGTCAATTAAGCAAATCATCCGAAGTTTAGAAGTCTCACCATCTCTGCTCTCTCTGTACACTTCCCAAAGGTCAGGCAGGGATCGTGAAGTAGGAAAACGCACAGTAGCCAAAGTCACCGTGTGTCAATGGTTAAACACACCGGATGTCCTAGGTAACATTTACCTGAAAATACCTTCGCCGCCTTTCAACCTTCTCTAATTCTCGCCCTTTGTCGCTGCATCCTCCGCGGGTAGATGTCGCACCTTCCCGAGAAAAGGAGTGCAGTAGCGGGAGTGAATTCCAGACAGGGCAGAGGGTTAGCTCCCATTAAGTACTGGTGTGATGCTGTGTTGTTAAGACACCGCAACAGCTGGAGTGAAAACAGTTCACTGAAATCAATCCTAACTTGAACACTAGGTGATGTAACCATTTAGGTCCCCTTAATTATTAAGAAAACCTTCGCTGCTTGTTACAGAAACAGTACAGAGATATCAGACTGTTTCTACGCATTAATGTTTCGTTTTATCCCAACGTTCCAATTATTGCCTTCAGCACGTTTTCTGTCCGTCTAGGAAAATAATTAGAAAAATTAAACAGGGTAAAGACAATAGCCTTATGCATGAATATCGGTGTGTGCTTCCTTTGAATGTGTCTTCCTATGTATTAACCCACAATTTACGGGTCTCTTCATTTCAAGCAAAACGTCTCTACAATCTCTATTTTTCTTTCTTTTCTCTCTCTCTATCTCTTCCTATCAATCTCATCTGTGTCTCTTCTCCTTTCCCTCTGCGTGCGTGCGTGCGTGCGTGCGTGCTTAGGTTTGACGCCATAGGACAATACAAAGCTCTTCAAACAAAAGGATCAAACACGAAGGAGCCGCCAACGTCCACAATGCCACCTGCTGTTAGATGTTCAGGTGCAACGTACTGTCTGTCTCTAGTCTCTAACTGAAAGCACAGCCCTTGAGCTTCAAGTTCGTGGATGTTCGTGCAGCGTGTGTGTTGGAAGCGACCGCAGGTGCTATTAGGGGCGAAATACGAGGAGGCTGGCAAGCATGAAACCTGATACTTTCCTAGAGGCAGTATTTCGCTTCCTCCTCGTATTCTGGAAACTTCTTTCTTTCTTTCTTTTTGGGTTACTTTTCCCCTCTTGCTTCAGTCGTCGTGCGGAACTCGGGAACGTGTGTCGCCTTGTTTCGTAAATCAACACAAAACATTCGCCATCATTGTATCTCCGTTTCCAGCTCCCGGGGGAGCTTTGCGAGCAACGAGAGGCCACGCCCCGTGCCCGATTACCTGTACAGCAGTTGACAGCATAATGACCCCAGGTCTGATGCTGAGATTAAGGTACTTTGTCACCTTCTCGTCAATGTAATATCATAATAGCTCCAGTGGGGTGGCAGGGACAGGAAGCGTCGTCCCCCATGATAGGCTGAGTACTCACACGTTGGAAATCAGGGAGTTATCTTTTCACCTGTAACTTGCTGAGATGATTACTGTTGCTGGTATTTTTTTTTAAAATTCAGGCAGGTGTATGGGTCCTTAATTAGATCGGTATGCATGAAGGGAGTTGGTTGTTTATTTTTTTGTCAAGTCAGCAGCGAAGGCTGTCTCATGACGGGGGTGGGGGGAAGAGGATGGTGAAGGGTGTTTTGGGGGGATGGGGGGATGGGGGGGATGGGGGGAAGGGGGGAGGAAACCGGAGTACCAAAAGCCCAGAATTGTTTACAGCTGCCTCATGCAGAGAACGTGCTGGTGCCAAACACACTGGCGGATGTAGCATGTGCTTCTGGTGCGGGGGAGCGGCAGTGGTTACTGCATCTAACTTGTCTGACCTCTTACACAGTACGTATTATGGTGTCACAGCTAGGTTAGCGGCGCCATTACATAGTGAACAGTACTCAGCTAAACCTGTCTGAGGGATTAACGATATTCCATTACTTCGCTCTGTCTCCTGTCGGGTCCCACGCCGTTTCTCGCAAAGAAAAAATGACAAGCCAGGCTGTGAGGGGGTGGAGGGCCGATATGTCATGCCGTCCCCCTCTCTCCATGGATCCGCCGTTGGGTATTCATATATTTATTATATGAAAGTCTTTCGCGCACATGTACAAAGTCCCGAAGATTTGCATCACGGCTCCTTCGTTCTGCCATAAAGAAAGTCTAAGGCCTTGTATTCTTGTATTCTTGTATTCTTGCAGTCGCGACGCACCCGGTCTATTGATCACTGCTATTGTTCACCAACCAGCTAGACCCCATGATGAGGTCGACACTTAATTCCTATCAAATATAGCAGCATCAATTTTACTGTTCGACCGTACGGATTTCCCTTGAAAAGCACTCTCAAAACTAGTACTCGAAAGCCCAGGCACTTTTCGGGTTCAAACAACATAAACAACAAGACCAGTACCAGCTTCAAACTTACACGGAGTCAGTGGAATACGCACAAAATGCGGGAACGTCCAAACAAGTTCAACAAGTCCATGCACAAGTCGATCCCCCCCTCTCTCTCTTTCTCTCTCTGCCTCGCCTCGGTGGTCTAAGGTGTCGCTACTGGGGCGGGAGGCTAGTGGTTCGCGCCCCTCACCATCATCTCAGAAGGAAGAAAGGTTTAACGATCAGGAGTTAATTTAATTTAATTTAGAAGACCAGTTTCTTTTAATAAACGTAGAGACGATATGCCAATGTCTACAGCTAGAGGATGTGTCCCCCAGTTTTGCACGTTTCAATACAGTCGAGATTTACAGACTGCTTAAAACATCCAAAGCGCGCGACCCTGTCTAGAAACACGTGGGGCGGATCATGGTTCTCTTGGGGGGTGGGGTGGGGTGGTGGTGGGGTGCAAGAAAACGATGTCAGTTTATACCTCAGCGGCAGTAAGGACTGCTCGAATGTAACCTGGCCATTTCTCATTACAGACACAAAGCCATAATATAACGTCCACCTCTCTTTCTCTCTCTTTCTCGTTTTCGATTGGGGGGGGGCGCAATGGCCCCCTTCTCCCCCCATCCACCCCTTAAACATAACAGACTCTTTGACTGTTTAATACCTAGGAATTCTTAGGTCGCACCACTTTCGTACCCAGAACCATCCTTTTATGAAAAAAGAAACGCACATACGAACGTGACAATGTGTATGTTCAATCGGTGGAAGGTGTTTCCTGTGCGTGAAGGTTCGTTCTTGCTGGGGGTGTTCGCGACTTAACTCCTGGAATCGGCGATATGGAGACGGTAGCATAGCAGCACCTAGCGATCTGCTGTGCGGCAGTTGGTACACTATAAACGAACAGTCGCCGCAAGATGGATGTGTTTCTTTGATCAGACGTCAGGTTCAAGCGGCCGCACGCGCGCTTGTGGATACAGCACGTGCTGAAGCCGCGACGTGCTATCTGGGTTGAAGGTTTTGACTTATATGCGACGCCGGGTTTCGTACACGTGAGAAACGCGAGGGACAGTAGCGTTGTGACGTCAGACAAAGGTTGTGGCCTAGCACTGCTCGCGTGTCTCGCGTGAGAAACTTCTGCCTCTGGTCCCTTTATTGTATGGGCGTTCTTATCGTTTTTCCCCGCCGCGGTGGTCTAGAGGTTAAGGCGTCTGCTTCCGAGGCGGGAGGTAGGTGGTTCGCATCCCGGCCGAGTCATACCTTTCAAAAATTGGCAATCGAGTAGCTGCCCTGCCAGACGCCTGGCACTATAGGAAACAGTACTAGGATTGGTTGGCCCGGTGATATGACTGGGTGGGACTGCAGCCTGTGTTGCAACAGCAGTCCCACGTGTGGCAGCACGTAAACTTTGTCTAAGCAACACAGTCCTGACGTGCACATATTTTGCAGCGGGACCTTAAGCAACAAACACCCTCTTATCGTTTGTTAATACCTAACGGTGCGAAAAGATTCGAAAAGGCGACCACTTTAACGACAAAAAATATATCCAACCCATCACAGAACGAGAACGGTACGGTTAAAATGACAAAGAGGAAACAGAGAGGCGAGGGCATGCTGTGTAAGTACATACCAAGGATGAAACATAATATTATTTTATTCTTTAGGCTTTCCCGTTCTTTGACTCCCTTTTATAAATAATAGAAATATTTTGGTGTTGTCTATACAGTAAATTATTCTGCGCGTTGACGCAGAACTGATATAAAGAATTTAGACTCACATGGCTTGTAGCGGTGAACGAGATTCCAAGGAGCTAAACAGCGAAAGTCTAGCTGTGTTTAGACAAAGACTGGCGGATGTCTTCCAACAACATTGGAACCTGGGATTAAAGACAGTGAACGTTTCCAAGTGTATCGCTCGTACAAAAGTATTCTTGCACCACAGCGTTACTTGGACTAGGTTAGGATAAACTTCTGTAGAGGCTCCTTCATGCACACACACATACACACACACACACACGCGCACAAATCGTTTTGCCCAGCGCTGGCTTGCATGAGCGTTCGTAACTGCTCTTCTAGTCATAAGTGTGGTAGTAAGGCGCATTCGCCCTGTATATTTTACGTGCATCTTTACGAATGAACAGGAGATGCGAACGCTCATACAAGAAAGTCCCGAACAAAACTCAGCCTGGTAATGACCGCCCTTTTTGCAAAGGTCTCGTTGAAGATGAACGGAATTTGATGTGTCGCTGTACCGGGTAGAACGATTTTCGCCCGCTTTCCTATGTAATGTACCGCCTCACAATGAACTGCAGTATTTGTCCGCGTTGCTGTCTTGTGAAAATGCAAGCAAAACAATATGACTATCATGGTTTTTATTTAAATGCTTTAGCTAAAGAACATTCTTGACACAAGAGAAGTAGGTGTAGTTTCATGACTTATGTACAGAACTGTGTGTGTGCGTGTGTGTAGGTGGGAGTGTGTGTTTGGGGGATGGCTGGGTGTACGTGTGTGTGTGGGTGGGGGCGGGGGATGCGCCTGCCTGTGTACGTAGATGTGTGCGTGTGCGTGAGAGAGAGAGAGAGAGAGAGAGAGAGAGAGAGAGAGAGAGAGAGAGAGAGAGAAGGTGAGTAGGTGAGCTGGCATGTGGTTTCCCTGATCTGCGAATTTCCTTGGCAACGTTCTTTGTAGTCTTCTTTGAACAAAATGTCGCAAACCAGTTCCGTAAGGAAGTTGTCGAGTGCTGTCTAAAAACAAGGCAGTGCTGCGCCATTATATATATATATACGAACCAAGGATGGCTTCTCGAACAAGGCAGTGCGGCATCATTATATATATATATATGAACCAAGGATGGCTTCTCGAACAAAACTGATAGGAAGGACCTAAGAACGGAGACTTTTGTTTCCGAAAGTAGCTTGTGGTCAGTGCACCCACGAATGGTGGTCGACGCGAACTTAATACATCCGCTTATACAACCGGGTAAAGGGACGACGCGAAACGGAGCGGTCATGGCACACACATTCCGGGTGGGACACGTCTTCAGACAGCTAAAGGCTGCGCAGTTGTGTTTACTCTCAGAAAAAAACTAATATGAGATGTTCTGAACTTGTGCGGGTCCTTTTTCTTTTGGAAATTCTACCTGCAAATGGGATCTCTTTTGTCTCGCGGAAGAATCTAGTCCAGAAGCGATGCACCCAGAACATGGTCTTAGGAAAAAAAAACTTCCCTATTGATCTGCTGTAGGTATGTAACGCAGGCAGCTGCCTCGGTTTGTCGAACACAGCTAGGATTGTAGTACGGCAAATATATTGTAGCATAAGATGTATAGTGAATGTATATTTGTCGCGATGAAGGGCGATTGGCTCCCGCTGACTATTTACTGGTTACTGCATTTCAACAACTCGCTGCTCCTCTGCCAGGGTAGTCAAGATGAGAAGAAGAGAGGAAAGATATTAAAACAGTATTAAAATGGTTTGTGAGTAGCAATTCATGAATATGTTTGGTCTCAATAATAGCATAGGAACTGTCTGTAGTATAAATTATTTCCAAAGATGTTCATTATGATAAACAGTTCCATTTACACAGGCTAGACACATGCAAACAGATACAAGCATCATCATTCCACAGCGGGGGCGCGCTACGGAACAGACACAGGAAGAGAAGAGGAGAGTAAGGGGGGGAGGTGGGGAAGAGATCGAGAGAGAGAGAGAGAGAGTAGAAGCGGGAAATCGCCAGGGTAACTGCATCTTTTCAAACTCCGAGTTGCTGACGAGGGCGTACGTAGAATATCTTGTCTGAGAGCTGTACTATGAAGCCATGTTTATTAACAGTTGTCATGCTCGTAACCTGTCCTAGATGAACGATTTACAAACACCGTTTCCAGCCAAGACTTCGGGAACCATGTCAGTGAAGGAGGAGCGCCGGGAAAGAAATGACGCAGGTACAGATCTGAGGGAGCCCTGTATTTGGTCAGGCCCCTGTGTGAAAAGCCAGCCATGGAAAACTATGAATAGAACATAAAGAGTTAAAGAAATATAAGTCAAACTTTAGGGTCGGACAGAGAAAAAGCGAGGGGAGAAATAATAAAAGAGAATAGGGTGGTGGAAAAGGGAAAGAAAAAGAAGAGAGAAAAAGAAACAAAAGAGAAATACAGAAAAGAAACGAAGGAAGGAAACAAACAGGCAACCAAGGAAGAAAAAAGAAGGAAGGAAAGAAAGAAAAGAAATTGAGCAAACTCTAAATCGCTTTAGATGTAGTAAATACTATATCATCATCGTCGTCGTCGTCATCATCATTGTCGTCGTCGTCGTCATGACTTTTAATGAACATCGAGAAATTGAAGAAGGAAAAAAAAGTTGGGGAACGAGGTTTCTAAAAGATTCTTACATTACATTAAGGAAATAAAGAGAAGTTACTTAGTACGGGTGTAAAATATTTCTACTCAACGGAATTAAGGTTTACATTGTAATGTGTTTACACAGATCCTACGTAACACTTAACGTTTAGACTGTATATAGTTAGTAGAAAAGGAAAGCCAAGGTGTTTAAATATTTACGTAGAACGTACGCAGAATAGGCTGTTTCCAAAGAGTGGTATATGAAGTGCCTCTGAAGTGTGAAACGCAGGAAGTTTTCAGAAAGTGGAATGTAAGACGTCTACGAGATCATTCTGGAATCCAAGCTCCTTCCACAGTGCGGAATGCTAGATGGCTATTAAGTGCGGAATGTTACATCTCTTTAATGTGCAGACTTTGCTTGAAGAAAACAGAAGTTTCGCAGGGCAGGACCTATATAATTAATTAAACCCCTGCAGCGACGCGAGTACATCCAGCGCATACCCACGGCATTCGCAGAACTCATTAAACATGGAAAAGACGAACAGGCCCCAGATCGTAGCTTCGCACAGCTTGCACAGGGGACGCGGTTGCTAGTTAGACTTCCACCGGTTCCGAGCGTGTCTTTGCAGACCCATGCGCCAGAGACAGGAAGAAATATAAAATTTAAAACTCGGTTGCAGGGATATCCATTTTAGTTTTACACGAAGCACCTTAATTGAAGGTGACATCTGTTCTCTCTCTCTCTCTCTCTCTCTCTCTCTCTCTCTCTCTCGTTCTCTCCATCCATCCACGTTACATCACGATTTCGGTTCCCGAACATCAACAGGTACCCAGCCTTTTGCTGCTCCCACCCCCCCTCCCCTCTAACCACACTGTGAGGGAGGGGAGCAAAAGGGAAGAGTTTCAGGTCCACAGTACGGTGGACTGAGCCACCTTTCCATGCCAGTGGTGCAGAAAGTTATGATTTTGATAGCAGCCAATATTAGCACCGTAGGTCTGGCCAACTCATCAGAAACCGAGCCATGCTGGGAAGCAATCGACAGCTCCCGTCAGCACAGAGGTGGAACAGACCGCCGGAAGGCTTACACGTGGAGTGCCTTCAGGTTGTCGCTGGCACCGAGCAGTTTTGTTGCTCAGTTGATTGGTGGCCCTGGCAGCAGCTTAGGGAAAAAGAGTGTCTTCTCCTTTCGTGAATCACCCGGGAAACTTGCGAACGCTCGGCCGCTCAGCTCAGGCCCCGTCAAAGTCGGTTTTCTGGCTTGTGAATAAATTCGTATATGCTTACTTTCTCACGTGCGCAGGCACGCAAGCACGCATGCACACACACATCACGGGCATGCAAAGCGCTTGCCTCGATAATAAGTGCCTGCATATCACTTGTTTGTCTCACCAGCTGACAGAAAGCACACGCAGTCGCAGGAGAAAGATTTCAATATTTCCCTTCTCATAGCTGAAACCCTCTTTGTACCCCTTCTCCTTAAAACACGTCCCCACGTACTCTCCAGTCCGGGTGTTCCGACATCGTATCTTTGATAACCAAGCCTTTGAAATAAACACACGAGACAGCTCACGCGGGCGAAGCTTTCATTGTTTTGTTTGTATCCACCGAAGTTGACCGAAGTAGACCAACACGAAAACAAATTGATATGAACAATGAACAATAACAACTTGGCCTCGACAGTCGCTTTTAATTTGAAAAATAATGCCGATCTTGCAAATGAATATTCCTTTTAACGTTGGACTGCAGTGTTTGGAGGTTATGCCAGCTTGCATGCTGTTGATATACAATTTAACAGCGATGGCAACGTGTTACAGTACACTCGATATACTCGACAAACTCGCTGCGAGACTGCTTCGGGACAACTGTTCAAATCAGGACTTGAGCACCGCTCCTAATTAACTGGAATTTTGCGGCCGCCATCCAGCTGCTGCTGGAAGTTTGCGAGATATGTCGAAATCAAGCACAGCTTAGAGTTTAATTGAAACTAGCATTACAATATATAAACAAATAAAACGCTGGAATGAATAGAAATAGACACCATACCCCCACTAGATCGTAAACATCTATTCATACGTGTATAATGGGTTTTATTATTAAGGTCGTTAAGTATCACAGCTGGAGCAAGTCACAACATACGTTCGTCTCTCCTCTGGTGTAGACAGAAGTGCCCTAACTACGCAATCAGCTTCATATATTCCCGGTTAACGATAATTCATGACGTAGTTAAAAGCTGCTATACAGTCGTGCGTGGTATTAGAAAAGACTGTTACGACATATAGGCTGATATGATATATAATATTCCAAACGTGCACCTCTTCTCTAGCCGAAATCTGCCAGCACATGGTATGTCTTTTGCTGCGCGGAAGATTCCGATGCCATTTTTAAGTTATTCAATATAAAGCCGTATATTGCAGACCAAGCCAATGGCAGCCGCTTGCCAGCAGTTGAGGCGCTACGAAGGATATCACATGGCGGCACACAATTTATGCCACGTTCGAGAGTACCGTAGAGTTGCAAGAAAAAGGCGGCAAGGCACCAGAACACGAAGCCGTTTGACCTCCCTTCTGTATTAGCTCCTCATCTAACAGCAGATCAGCAACACCCATTGCTGTTGCTCCGTCAATGTTTCATAAGTTTTACTAAAAGTCGAAACGTAATTTAGGCGAGATCAGTGTTGGTTTTCGACTCTAGTATGAAACACAGGCCGCCAAATCGTAAAATTTAATCTCAGAAGATACCACAAGTATGTATCATGCCTTTTCATTTTCATGTAATTTTATGTCTGTGATAAAGCAGATGATAAACCAATAATGTTTCGTTAAGGGCGTCTCTCTGTCGAGCAAACCAAGCTTCCTCTCCGCCGCCATCTTACAAAGAACTCCGCTTCTCATAAATGTGGGTTAACCCACAGCGGAAATGCGCCCATCTTCTGTAAATGCCGATGCGAATAAATGCAGCTTCTGGGGACAGAAAGAATCTCTCTTGGACCGAGTTACATATATGCGGTTTTTTTCACTTTTGCTACATAACAGTGGCCATAGGCCTACATTTCTAATATAGTTCCTACAATACTTTTACGTGTGGAAAAAAAATCGGATCCTTTATATGCAACCCAATCAACCATTCTCTCCTGCAAACTTGTAGTTACGCTGGACTGCAGAATCTCTTTTCTCTATTGCTCTTTCTTGTATCCGCCTCCGTACCTGTGACAGAACAATGCGGCATTTTCAGACTCAGCGCATGAATACCGTCGCCCCGCTGACAGAAGCCGATAGCCTCAGACGCTCGCTGTTCGCAGCGCATTCCGCCGCAGGAATTAGGTCCTAATGTTGCGAGCCTTTCATGGGCTGGAGCTATCTGCTTGCAGACCATGTTTACGCCATGCTGGAAGATAAGAGTCAGACATTCTTGATTTGCCGCACTTTCAAATCGGCCGGTTCGAGGAAATTTGATTAAGGAAGTGCCGGAAGTTGGATGTCAGGACGCGCGCTGCGCTTGCGCGGCAGGCAATCAGACAAACGTTGAATGGGTTAGCTTCCCTGACACCGTCCGCAGTGGTTTTCATACGACAAAGCGCGAGAAACGAGAGCTGCCATCCATTGATGCCGTCACGCTATCGTGCGGATGCACAGATACATCCTTCATCCTACGATACTGTTCTGTAGCAGCCTAGCATTTTAGTACATCTGAACAGTCAGCAGGCGTCCGGCAGTTTTTTTAATATACTTTTTTCCCCGTTTTAAGAGAACCGTCGTGAGAAGCAAGGGTGGAGTGGTACCACAGCCTCCCATCTCTATGTCACCTGTCAAGGATGGCCTTACTATACAGCAGGGGTGGCCAACCTGTTTGAAATAGCAGGTCACTTCACAGTTTCCTTAAAGAGAAACTTAACCCTAGACGCAATTTGAGATGAATTCATAGATATTGATATTGTGAGTCTTGTCAACCATAAATTTCAAGCTGCATCAGTACTATTTCCATACAATTCACGTTTTAATATCGATAAATAGTGGCACACGGACGTCGCCATGTTGTGGTACTCTTTGTCGAATGAAAGCAAAATATCGCTGCTGTCGTCTGGTCTGGTGACGTCAGTCCCCCCAGAAGCATTCTTTAACATGCCACAGTGCAAAGCGTTCGGCTGTTTCAACGAACAGTGCAAATCGTTTAATGTAGACGGAAGCCACAAAAGCTTTTTTGGGATTCCAAATCCAGAAAAATCAAAAGATTCCTATGCACTTTGTAAAAAGTGGCTTGAAAATTTAAAGAAAGCCAAGTTGCCTCGTCATGCGAAAGAGTATAAATTAAAATGGCACAAATCGCACTTCGT
>SMGT01011176.1:51637-64732 GCA_004794575.1 Lanistes nyassanus
AAACACACAAATAACACGCTCAATCACGCACGCGCCAGACGTACCCACACGCAAAAACATAGGCACCATTCATCTATTTATTAATGCACTCTAGTAAGAAGTCAATACAATTTTATTTTTAAAAGAAAAGAGTTGATAAAGTTTAAATGTATTTGACCGGCTCGAGTAGTATGGTGTCAGCGCGGTGCTGCGTTCAGCTGTAAAAACGTCTGCCCGATATCTGTGACGCTGCTTTGAGCGCTGTCGGCTGCGTGCTGCAGTACCTTTCTCCCTGCCCGGGTTACTGACGTCACTCATGAAGGCAACATGGCGGCTTCCATGTAAGGCCGATGAGCGGCATTAAAAGCTGGGTTGTAAGTGAACAGTTCTTTTGTAGCTTGAAATTTAGGGTTAAAAAGACTCACAGCATCAATATTCATCAATTCAAGACAGGTTACTTCTAAGGTTAAGTTTCCCTTTAACTATCCCCCGGCCATGCGCGCGCTGGTGTTTCGAGGCCCACAGGCATGTCTTTTTTTTTAACCTGGTAACGGAAGGGTGTTTGTGCTACATAGAAATACAAAGCTAAACTATCATGAGAAATCCTGCACTAAAAGTAGAAGGAAAATAATTCTCGCCCTAATTAGTGTAATTCCTACACAAGAAAACAATTGTACACAAGTGTTTGGAGCACCAAACAGACACGATTTTCATACCATGTTGCCACAAAGTAGGTAGCTTGAGTTTATCAACAAAAGATTTATAGAATTCAGCAATGCCCCTGCTGTTGTATCTGGCTTCCAATAAGCTGTCGGACTGCAGTTCAGTACGTCAGGTCCATCGGATAGTCTGGTGCAGCGGTCTCCGCGTCAAAATTAAATGGACAGAGATTTTCTCTTTTGATCTTTTCGATCAAAATCAGATTAGTGTTTGAATTTTTGAAAACATGCCTCAAATTGTTGGAGAAGAACTCCGCATTCTTCTGGAAGTAGGAACACTATTTCCTAGACTCTTCGTAGACCACGTGGGAATGCCTCGAGGGCCGCAGGCTGGCCAGCACAGCACACAATCTTAAGATGCCATCGGACTAAGCGATGGTCGCCCGATACAGTCAGGCGGCATCGGGATTGTCCACCCCATGTAGTCACTACTGCTCGAGGACAAAATACTTGATTTCCTTTGGCATGTCTTCCACACGAACTGTTTTTACACGAACTTATTGCAACACGAATAGTCATTGTCACAACAAAGTCTCTTTGTGGTGTCTAGCAACTAGCTGGATCAAGAAAACAGTTTAAGGTCAGGGTCGTGCGGGCATATATTCTATATAGTAATTTCTATGGGCTCGCGTCCACTGTCCGTGCAAAGGGGTCACTCGAGACAGTCAGTTACTTATACAGGACATCGTTTTAAGCTGATTACAATCGCAGCGACCATTAGAACCCGTCACAGGCTGAGAATTTTGTAGCAGCCTGCAATGTCCCTGGGTGGTTGTTTCGTTAAGGTAGCTTCTGTATCGAAGGGGCAGATAGGAAAAGAACGTTTAAGGGTAAGGTGATGAGGAATCGCAAGTATTTAAATATAACCCCTTCCACACACACACACACACACCACCACCACCACCAGCACAACTACCACCATCACGACCAACAACAACCGCCAGCTGGATCAAGAGATGTTATGTCCTTAGAAGAAGCGGGTGTTCAAGACTAAGCATGCAACCCACACAGTGTTGGTCACACTAACAGCGTTCTGCCTCGTGAAGCAGAGTTGACGCTGGCGATCGCCCGTGTAGCCTTTGCGATACGTATCGCAAGGCGTTCGCCATATATCAGTGCAGTCCTTGTCACACCTGAACAACTGGGCGAATGGAACCGAAGGGGAAAGGCGCGTCGCTATGAAAGCGCAGACAATGAGTGAGTGACATGAGAAACGAACGGCTGTATGCGCATGTCACTGCCAGGGTGTCGAGCTGACAGGACGCGATATTCGATACCCCGAGAGTGCGTGCACCTTTGGCGCCCGATCGCGCGTTCTTCCGAGAGAACGAGATCTCAGAACAGCGTATCCCTCTGTTACCTAGCGGTTAAACAGAAGCGAAGTTTATCCTCAAAACCTGGGAGTCGTACAAATTATGTCCATTTGCGAAATACCATTCCTCCCATTTCCGATCGAGACCCCAACCCCCTCTCCCTTCACCCTCTGTACATATTTATGAGAGTGCGGAGGGCGAGAGAATCATTCAGAGTTAAGCTGCAACTTCTGGATAAAACTTAGGAGTGCTGAGCGTTCATTATTCGGTTACATCTGATAACACAGCACCAAAAAACTGTTTAAAAAGTAACAAACAACTGCAACAGCCTGGGCAGCAGCTCAAGATATATTCCTTTATTTTGTCTTCCATTGTTACACAGAACTGGTGTAGGTACTGCTACCACTGTCTTTTCCAAACTGTTTTTGGCAGATGTTAACAGGCCCAGCTACAACTATGAGACAGGTCATGCTGGTGGCAAAAGTAAAAAAAAAAAATACAAAAAATACCAAAAAAACTGAATGTAGTTAATCTGTCACCATCATACACTTTCTAATTCCATCAAGTGTAACAGATTCATTAACAAGGCAGTTAATACATAAAAGAAACGCTACCTAACTACAGCTACCTAACCCATCAAAACTTATAATAATATAAAGTAGCTGAAATAGTGGAACATTACATACTATTCAGTTAGTATCAAATGGTGGTCTAAGCTATAAGGATGCTACCTTCATCTGCATCTGAACAGATCCACATGAAGAAGGCACAGTAGTGAACATGAGTTTTTAATGACATGTAAATATATTCAAGCTCAATCTATCAAAGTAGACAGAACCTAAATGTTATATTATTATACTATTCTTCCACTCTCTTTGACGAGTTCCTGATCTAACCACACTGGGGAAACTTCTTTTGGAATAAAAATCCATGAATTTGCCAGTCAGACCTGCTGGCATCATAGTGAACGCTGACTGATAAAAGAAGTTTATGCTTATAAATTACAGATTTCTGTTAATTAAGTGACTTTACTGTGACTGCAGACATGGTCATGATTTGCAAATGAGATCAACAGGGACTGTTCACAGCAATTGTGAACAAGATATACATGCTACTTTACAACTGTTGTGATGCGTACAGGAGTTTGTACCTTCCTATTAAAAACACTAGGCAACAGTGTCCTGCCCCTAATATCTCTGGGATCATATAATTTAGAAACAGTAGGATACACACTGCACCACTTTCGCTAAAAGCAAATCATGTTTACTTTCTTGTCTAGTGAAGTTTTCACCTTCACAGAATAATCCTCTACCAACAATGCACAGGAGGTATGTGTGTACATATACATATATATATACACAAGCACCTTCTGTTCATTAAATGTGATGGTATATATATATATATAATGCTATATGTATATAATTTGTCTAAAAAATGCCAGGTACAAAAGACTGCATATCTGTCTGGATGCAGACTGCACCAAATCAACCACATCCTTATGGCTTTATTCCACAGCCTGCACTGTGGTGCCTTGAGAGATTTTAACAAAACATGAGCTGATCAGAATGGGATCTGTTCAAAATACGAGAACCCCAAAGTAATTTTCCTTTCCACTCCCAGCTCCGCCCACTCTTTTGCATCAAATGTGACAAGCAACAATTATAAAAGCATTTATCACAAATGTTTCAAGGCAAGACTGCCATTCTGACAACAGACTCGCCTCCAAGTCCAATTAATGCTGATCAGTGATTTAACACTTCATTCAACGCCCCCTCCCCCAAACACACACCACCACCACTATCACCATCCCTCTATCCAAAAAATTATTTTAAAAAACAGATGAAAGCTATTTTTGACCAGACATTCTGCCTTACCAAACAAAATAAAAATGGGGGGGGGGGGGAGGGAATCCCCAGCAACTTCAACTAATCTTCCCTCAAAAACAAAGTGGTATTAGTATGCAAGTAACACATTTTATTAGACAGTTAACTGGGAAAATTGGAACTAAAAGTCAGAATGTAAGACACCTTCAGAACAGCAAATATTTCACTGTTGGACACATGACAGTGCAGTGCAGTGAGACTGGAATGATACTACACAGTATCACAGTCCACTGACAAGCTGGTGATGTAAGAGGGAAAGTGTTACCGAATCTTTGCACTACAGGAAGATGGGGTACTTCTAGTAATCTATGCAGTGAAACATCCACTGAAGTGATAGTTACAGTGTAATGGTCAGTGCAGAGAGGCAGTTACAATAACTGGGGAATGTTTAGCTCGAGGATGAAATCCCTGTCCCTGACTACTGTGGATTCAAACCAACAACCTTCGACAAGTTGCATGCCCTTCTGTGTGTGCATGTGCATTTTCAAGCACATACAAAATTTTTATAAAGAAACCAATAACCCTTAATGTATGATTAATATTATACCCCAGCCATGCATCTACTCCTACAACAGCACCATGCTTACCTGGGAAACAAAGCTACTGATTAATCTGAACTGACAGTACACTTCTGCACTTTAACTCAGATGCAAATGATAACAATTTAATAACGTATGATGTTTAGTTAATTAAAATATTTCATTATTTTCTTCCCCTGTTCACAAACCAAAGTAGGCTAGATATAAAACAGCCGATTAGAAAATAACCTTCATTTGATAAAGAACTGTGGAAGATGCATCCAGCTGACCTAGCTTGATTTTGCACAAAGCTCAGTAACATCATTCCACATAGCTTTTATGCATGTTCACAATACAACTGAAAGTTCAAATTGAAATGTAACTGCAGACAACCTACTACTGTATTTTAAAAAGCAATAAATAAATAAAAAAATTAAAATTCCCAGCTGAATGGTCTAAATATCTATGTTTTCATGACAATCTTTCCATGTCTTGGAAGAGCTTACATATGACAATGTTCAATTTAAAATATGAACTATGTGTATTAAAAATATACTTTAAATAACACTTTAAAAAACAGTAGCATTAGCCCTGCTAGTAGAAGTACTAGCAAGCACTCATTTGTAGTAGCAGTACCACTACATTGCTTATTAAATTTCCCTTCTGAATTCCACTGTCTTTGCATACATTACATTCCTCTATCCATATCATGTCACGGCAGGAGAACAGGCAGTCACTAAATCAAGACAGAAGCTGATGGTGAGGCAAGCAGTAACTCAACACTCATGTACATGAGGAACTGGCCGTACATACATTCAACCTGTACATCTAGAATAAAAGCACATTCCATTTGGGTGCCATTTTTCAGTTAATTAACTTGAGTCAGATAAATCCACACAAAGGAGTAAGAGAAGCCGGAGAGTGACCCTGACCCACTCTAATCACCTAGGTGACTTGCACAAAACTTGTTCCCTTGCTGACCCACTAATATATTATACCAAGCACCCTAATGCTAGTGCTTCTCACCTCTATACTTTGTCAGCCCCCTCCTGCATCCCCACCAACAATCTCTGACCCCATAAAGCCTTAGGCTAAATTTCATATGCATTAATGCGTTCCAGATATTTGTGTGGAAGACGTTATGTATGTCAGCAAGTTGGGGCTGGTATGAGGACAAAGTTGTGACATGAAACACAGACTAGTTAAACTGACCTGCTTTGCAGAAAAACTTAATAAAAAGTTAATTGTAACTAAAACAAGTGGAAGCTATGATTTATGCACGTGAAGGCTTGACTTAACTCACTTTCTCCAAAATATAAGTTACCATAAATTCTACTGGTTTGAAAGTCACCCAAACTTGCCCATTATTAAGTAAGCCACTTTGATAATCAAAACTTGAAAATATTTGGGGCAGATGTATCTGCCATGTGGAACAAATCATCAAAAAACTTAGCTGCCTGACACCTACTAAAATAACCCCTAGAGCAGTCAAGTACTGTCAATATCAAGTTAATCAAGCCTTGACTGCATGTAGATTTACAGTGCACACTTATGGCATAAAAGGGGTGGGGAATTTTCTTTCATTTCCTTTATTTCTTAATTTTATCATGTCAATACCTATTACAATTTACTTGCAATGCTTTTCTTAAAAGTAGGAGTAGTTGTCCTGAAACATGTAGCCAACAGCACATTTAGGCACTTGCTATACAAATGTTACCATTATATATCATTTTTATGAAATAATTTTTTTCCAAGCTCTAGCCACAGGTCAGTTATGAAATTTTATGTGCACTGCAGTTGCACTCAGCCACACTGACCAAAGAAACCCCAACGAACAACTACTAAAAACAAAGAAAATTTGATGCCATGTGGCAAGGTTGCATTAAATCAGAAAAATGATGCATTGTTTCCTGACTTAGTTTGTCAAATGTCACATTATATTTCCGGTCGTTATTGATCTTGCAGCTGTAAAGTGTTTGTGCCATTCCACTCAAAGTCAGTGATGCCCTATTGCTTTCCCATCCAAGGGGCAGATAAGACAGCTCAAAGACTGTTTCTAAAAGTAAAAATAAAGTAAAAAAAAAACACCATTAAAATAAACTTTCTGAATCTGATCACTCCTAGGCATCTGCACAAATAAACTGTACATGCAAAACTTGTCATAAGTATGGGTAGAACTTAGAAGGAAAATTTCATTTTCATTAGCATACATCTAGCACAGCACAATCTGAAGGGATGTTTCAAGATTTAGAGCATATCTTTGGACACAAGGAAGTTGATAGGAAGACTGGTTGTTTACTGCTTAACAATGTTTAGCAATGAAGGCAATCTCATGAAGGTGGGAACAGGTCGTAGTAAGGAGGGGACAGGAAACTAGAGTACCCAGTGAATGCTTCTGACGGTCACCCATGCCATGTAAACAGATGCCACATAACCAGGAAGTGTGTGCGCTAGACACAGGATGCAGATCCATGGCTCCCTGTATCTGTGGCAAGGATCTCCTACTGTTGTGCTAGTTAACCTATGGCCTGCGCCAAGGAAGATGAGGGTGGGATTTTCACAGCTAATGCCTTCGTTTGACTTTGAGCATTTCTCTCTCTTGGTCAGACCTGATCTAATGCTGAAACTCCATCCTTTGACCCCTTCAGCCCACTCTCAGCAATGAAAACTATATTAACCCTGGCATGACACATATTTCAGACAAGATTTACAGTATAATTTATATTTTTATTATAATTTATACAATTTATAATTAATATAGGGATGGGAATGGAGCATTTCATGGCTGGATTAGCAGATATGATAACAGAACAAGAATTTGCACTATAACCAGATGACACAGACATCTTCCACAGTTTCTGTCTTACTGAGACAGAATGCATACAGAAAAATTACTTCTGCATAAATTTTCAGTCCCTATGACCCATGAGCACCATAAGATAAAATGCATGATCTCAGATGATTAATTACCGAAACTGTGGAAGATGTGGGTATAACAAATAGGACAAGACTTAAGTGTTACAGTGTATGAATTTAGATTTAATAACTAAATTATTATCAATCAAAAAATTGATCTCATTATCCAGCCCCCCCCCTCATCCTACGCAGCTAAACATCAAACTATGGCCAAAAGGTAGAGATTATCTTAATGTATGACTTTATTTTAAATTATACCCTGCAAGAGCTGAAAATCCCACTGTTTAACTGAAGAGAGAAGACTGGAATGGTGTGTAGGCAGCCTGAAATAGCATTTTTCAATGACAAATATAGAACACCAGGTAGTGTAAAGGGCAACTCCTGTTAACGGGGAGGATTTTTATTTAAAAAGTTGTAAGAAATGGCAAGAATATAAAGAGTAAATCTGCAGACGTATTATGTGAACAAGTGAATAAACAGAGTTATTTATGGAGTCATTAGATTCTAGTGCAGTTATAGCAAAATATAATATGGTTATATTATAAACTGTTCCAAAAGCACAAGCCTGATGCCACTGCTGAAGTCTACACACCATTGTGTATCTGATGCCAGTTCCGCATCATCTTTTGTGCCACAGACCAAGATTAAGGGTTGACAAACTCGGCAATTGCATAATCTTCTCCAGTCCTATGGTCGTGATTTGTGTGCACCCATACAAGTCAATTGAGGTCAGATGTCTCAGCCTGTCTGCAATAAGGCCAAGGGACTTATCAGTAATGCGTGAGCACTGACCAATGTTTAAGGTAGTCAGGTCATGAAGGGTGTTCACAAGTCGCTGAATTCCCTCATCACTGATGTTGCAAGCATTCAAGCTCAGGCTGCGAAGACTGAACAGTCCTTGGGACAGAAACACTAGTCCTTGGTCACCAACTTTGTCGCAGAAGCTCACATCAAGTGCTGTTAATCTTGTACAGCCTTCTGACAGATATCCAAGGCCAATGTCACTGATGTTGTCACAACTGCGCAGATTCAGTTCTCGCAAACTGCCCATCTTGGACAAAAACTTTATTCCAGTGTCTGTAACACTTGCACAAAAACTTAAATTCACTGTTTTCACTGCACAAAGCCCTGCACTAACATGCTTGAGCGCCTGATCTGTTAACTTTTGACAGTCTTGCAGTCCTAAATGTTCCAGATCTGGATTCCCACAAGATGTGTGATGTTGGCCTGCAAGATAACCTATGGCCTGGTCTGAAACAAGTCTACAGCTTCGTAGATTTAAACGTTTTAGTTTTCTTAGTCCAACTGCAATAAGGAGAACACCCGTGTTTGATATATTTGAGCATCCACCCAACTCGAGTATCTCTAAATTTTTCAGGTGCTGGGCTATTCGACCAAGCCCTTCATCTTTGACTTGCTTGCACAGAC
Source organism: Lanistes nyassanus (assembly GCA_004794575.1). Lineage (NCBI taxonomy): Eukaryota > Metazoa > Mollusca > Gastropoda > Architaenioglossa > Ampullariidae > Lanistes > Lanistes nyassanus. The sequence continues at coordinate 60,394 of SMGT01011176.1, forward strand.
TTAGGTCAAGAATTGTCAAAGAAGGGAGATACTGATTAAAAGCTTGACTAAGGCCTGCATCCGTTATATTAAAGCACCCACTCAAATTCAAACTTTCGACGTTAGGTATACCTGTGATGACATCACGAAGACTTCGTCGCAAGCTCAAAACCTGTATGCGGCGAATTCCTCGCTGGACAAGGCTTGGAAACAAAGAGGGGTTGGCACGCCGTAAATGCAGTTTCGCTTCCACGTTACGCCATACACTTCGATTGTAAGCTGCGTCGCGCCATTTCACACATACTTGTGCCACTCTGCCCTTGTCCCTAACATCGAGATAACTGAATATCATCGTCAGAATTTCAGGAAACAAACACGAAATTTGAACTTGGTAGGCCTGCCTGGCCTCCATCTTAACGGTGCTTTGTCACATGACATAAGCTGCGCACTGTAACAAGAACGACAATTCAATTTGTTATTTTGTGCGAGCAGGAACCGTACTCGAAGCAAATTTAAAATTCAAAGAAGCGATATGTAGTGAGTCCTGATTGAATATATTTTACAAACAAATTTTGAAACGTAAATTCAGACTGTAATATAGAAGGTTACCAGTACTTGTAGGGCTAGCAGTAGGAGCAGACGACAAGACTGTCTCCACTTTCCAGTACATTGAATCGATTGATTCTGATTTAGTTTCATATGGCCTCAGGCTAAGTAAAAGTAGGGGTAACGGTATGAGTGTCCTAATTAGACAGAATCTGGTTAAGTTCATTTTAGATTGTTAGAAGCTACAGAAAAGAGGATGGAATGTGAATAAAGTTGATTTTTTTTTAACTGAAGTGAAAGTTGTAGGATTTCCGTGGCAGTGACTTCTTTCAACAGCACCTCAGGTAACTATACTAACTATAGCAACAACACTAATCACTATTTTAATTTGGGGGGGGGGGGGAGGCGAAGATGGGAGGTCTCATATTTTGTTACTAGTTTAAATGTTGCTAATAAATGGATGAATTTACTTAATTCTTACCGAATTAATCGAGACTCTACTACCCAAAAAGCATGGGATCACAGCTGCAGCTGTAATTGCTGCTAAACATCATCGATTGTAGTTGGTAAACAACCATAGAACCCTGATACTTCTGGCCCAGTAGTTCTACAGAAACTCCACACATGCATCTTCTAGACACCTGTGAAAATACAAGGACATTCAAATGCTGTCTGTTCCTGTTGTAGTTTAGGTATAGTAATTAAAGTGTACAAGATTTTAATTTTCTGTTGTCTGGGTTCTTTATGAATCCGAAAGATACAACATATTTCACTGAAATGCATATCATGCAATTCTTGAGGCATAATAAGGGATCCACTGTAGCAGACAGTTAATTTGGACAAAGCAGTCCAGTTAAAATATATCCCAGTTAGATAAACAATAGAAGAAAAATAATACACTGTAGTCAACTACAGCATTTGGGTAAATACTTTTATGATTTGTTACTTGTCTTACTTTAAAAAAGACACAATGATATGAAAAATTGTGTTCACATGTCAGGATTGTTACCGAACATCCAACAGCCACTGTTCAGTTCCATAACAACAGCATGGACACTGCTTTGGTGCTGTTATTCCAGCATCTAAAATTGCCATCTGAAAGAAACTTTAGGTCTTTGCTTCCACCTGCTTTCTGAGTATCTCAAATCAAAACAGAAAAAGAAAAACGATAACCATTTAATTGTTTCCGTTTGTCTGCATGTTGATTCACAAACACTTCTATATGAAGGACAATAATATAGGTCTAATTTATACAAGCCATAAAAATAAAAGGCTTTGCAAAAAGATTTGTGAAAAAATGATGGAGAATGAGCAGCATCTTAAATGGACTTGAAGATTGCATCACATGTGGCTATGCCTTCCGCCCAGGGTTTGGTATTCCAAGCTTTTCAGCCATAAACCAACCTAAAGTATCAAAACCACTTTTTGGTCTTCAGCTTAAGCAAGCTCCCCTCATTAGGTCAGCAGGTGAAAATCCACCGACAAGTCTAACAACAGTTGGTTGATGGCCATGTGAGGAAGCTTTTATAGAGATGGTCAGGTTGTACGTCTTTACAAAATAATTTTTTTTGAAAAGCTTTGAGGGGGGTGGGGGAGAGGTACTATGAACGTATCAGAAAATTAGAACATGACTCAGCTACAGCAGTTGCAGCTGATGTAGTTGGATGGTTGCTGCTTAACATCCTGGTGCAAACGAGGCTCATGATGCATATATAGAATTAATTCTATAGCTAACTTTGATGGGCAGTATGTATGTAGTAACTGTGTAGGTGAATGCCCCCCTGAGCGCCACTTGTCACCAAAATTAGTCGCTAGCCTCGTTTTCATTATTTAGCTAAAGTATACAATTCATTCTATATCAAACAATGTGCATGGTATACAATTCATTCTATAGCTTCAGCCTTCGATTGAGTATATAGAATGAATTGTATAACAATTGCTGTTCATAAAATAGAATAAACTGTCTCTACAGAATAACAATGATATAGCTACAGAATTAATTCTATAGGTAAACAATGGACATAGAATGCATTTTATAGTTCGTTTTCACTGTATATATAAAATCATTTGTTTAAATATCAAATTAACTGTTCCCACCAATTAGCAATTTTATAGCAATAGAATGGATGATCTAGCTATAGAGTGCAATTCTTAAGTTATAGCATGCAATTCTGTAACTATAAAAACGAATTCTTTATATATTACAACACAACCCTTATACCCATTCCACTCTTGGTGCCCCATATCAGCACACTGCTTGCATGAGTACAGCATTCCGCGCGAAGTGTGCATGAAATGTGTTCTCGCGCGTTAAAAATCCACATTTTATTTATTTATTTATTGGTGGTGGTGGTGGTGGTGGTGGTGGTGGTGGTGGTGGTGGTTTAGGGGGACAGTGCTTCCACCTTGCGGTAATTTCATGCTATGTTCTGTTACTAAGCTATATGCACTGAAAGAACCACCAGACTGATGGCTGAAGTAAGATGGTCAGTACGGACAGGCAGTTTAATGCACAATGGAAATAATCCTTTGGCACATCAGGATTCAAACCAGCAACCTTCCATGTGCTAGTCCCCTGCTCTACCAACTGAGATAAACAGGCCCCTACAGCACTGGGTCATGCTGCATGGACTTTTATATCACCTGTTGAGGGGCCTGTAAGATACGCAGGGGGAAAGGCCTTACTGCTGACCGCATAGAGCAGAGATATAAATGCTAACGCAACCCAACCTTTTGCCCTATGAATCCTCTGTCTGGTCTGAGTTAGTGGGAATGTTCTGGACTGGTTGCATGAGCTTTCTTGGTTGGGCTGCATGGACGTTCTGAGCTTTGCCGTTACCATCATAAGCCTTCCTTACTTTCATGCTCTGGGTTCACAGCTCAAGTTCTCTTAATATAAATGCATGCTAATCCTGGGTAATCCAGCGGTGTGAGAAAACGTTTACCTTTCTTATGATGCCGGTTTCAAATTCTAGTAAGTTCTCTTTTTTTACTACCGTAAATTCGATTAGGCTCCAATATTTTGCATTTCAAGAGTTTAGGCTTAAGGTTGGGATTTGCAGGTATGAATGAGACATCAGGGTTATAACTTACAAAAGAACGCTTTTTGGACAGTAACTCGTGCTGTTATGTCTCGAGATAGACACCATAGAAACAATTGCTCGAGAAAGGCAAAAGAATATTAACTTCCTTGAGACCAAGTCCACGGCCACGTGACTATAAAAGCTGGTCCTGCCCTCAAGCACATAGTGCTTTTAGCGGAAGCGCACGAATCTGTCCCAGAATTGATGTCGCCCGTCCCCACAAGTAACGTTGTTATTATCCCACCTCCCTATTCCTACTATTCTCGTTCCCTCCCTCCTATTCTCGTTCCCTCCCTCCTATTCTCGTTTCCTCCCTCCTATTCTCGTTCCCTCCCTCTCTCCCTTGCTTCCCACCCCCATTTCCTCATGCACGATGCGGGACGTTTCTCATATCGTGTCGCGCTGACGCACGCACCGTGCCCGCTGGAGTGTGACAGGCTTTTCCGCGGATGATTGATCATCACAGTGCGTCACGTCCTTGCGAAGCCCAGTTTGTCGTTTGAACTCGGCCATCTATCTTTCTGTTTGAAACATTTATTTTCGTGCAGGCCGCTGCTAGCCTGACTTGCGACGAGGTTCCCTCTCTCCGTACTTGGAGAAGGGGAGGGGGTGGCTGAGAATGAAGACGGAGGGTTTAGTACGCATGCGCCCTCGCATGCTCCATCGCATCGGGATCTTGATGTGGCTGCGAGAGGATGCGGACAGAGCGGGGCGCGGGGGGGGGGGGGGGG